>VDFB02092585.1:0-16299 GCA_007258455.2 Sequoia sempervirens | reverse complement strand
GTGTGGGGTGGCTTCGAGCAGCGGATTCTTGCACCAACAAATAGATTAAGGATTTTGGAAAATTCTAGCACATGGGTTATAGTAAGGACTCCATTAGGTGGAGATTGACCCATATGGCAAGAGTCCCCTTTCAGATCCATCTTGTCAGAGCCAACCGCATGATTATGGCATTTAACCAAAACCCTCATTTATATCCCGGCTGGAAATACTCTTGGCTTTAGAGTGTTACCGGTTGAGTCGTCCCTTGGGTGAGTACTTTTTCCCCAAGGCAAGCCCTCTAAGATAAACAAAAGCAAGCAAAGACACAATCCATAACTCGATCGATCTTTGATGGCACAAAGAAAGAGAATGTACGCGAAAATACCCCTACTCACACTCGCACAAGATGTTCAATTTTTAAGCCCAAATTGAAGTGTTTCAAAGCAATAAAATGTATTTTGAGTGTTTCTCTTGCACCCTAGATCGCACGAAGCGCAAGGGGAGAGGATACGTACTCAAAAGACAATCACACAATTCAAACACTTGTTCGTTTTATACCCTTCAAAGCAATTGTGAATTTGTTTTAAGCACCAAATGAAATATGAAGATTGCTTGTTCAATTTTTAACCCAAAACGAACTCTAGTAAGTTTGTCCTAAGATTCATTTTAAGCCCTTTGCAATGAAAATCAAATTGTTCGTTTTAGACCCAAATGAAAATTAGTGTCCTAAGAAGAAGGAAAACAAATTCTTTGAAGAAGTGTTAAACAAACACTTAAGTGTTAAAAAAACACTTTGATTAGACAAAATATCCTCCTCTTTCTTTTGATTTTGATTTTCAACCAGGCGCGCTATAACAGTGACCGGGCGCGCTATAACAGTGACCAGGCGCGCTATAAAAAATGACCGGGCGCGCTATAACAGTGACCAGGCGCGCTATAACAGTGATCGGGCGCGCTATAAAAATGACCGGGCGCGCTATAACAGTGACCGGGCGCGCTATAAAAATGACCGGGCGTGCTATAACAGTGACCGGGCGCGCTATAACAGTGACCGGGCGCGCTATAAATATGACCGGGCGCGCTAAAACAGGGATTTATGAGCAAAACTGTAAAAAATGGCAAATTTTTTTTTAGAAACGTGTTAGAATCCGTTGATCCGCCCTCCTTCTAGCGCCAATATGTGAACCATTTGAATCTAGACCTTGCACAAACACAATAAACAAGCAAACAATTAGATCAAACACAAGATTAGAAACCAATGATTCCTCAAGAAATCCATTTGAAATTTGCAAAAGATAAGAAATGAAAATGAAGAACACAAATGAAACAATTAAATCCTATCTAATGCAAGCAAACTCTTGATCTCTTGAGGGAGTTGGTGCAAATAGGTGTGTGGAGATTTTCCCTTTCCCAACTCCTTGAATGCAAATGTTGATTGAAGATGATTGACCCACTTGATGAAGACTTTGAATGTATGCTCCAAGCTAAAATCTGCAAAAAACCTAGCTAAGATTCAATGAGATAAATGAGAATTGCTAAGTATTTTAGCATGGTAACTTTGCTTGAAATGTGGATGATAAAATGCATGGTGAAGCATTCTATTTATAGAATGTTGAAATGGAAACAAAGCCAAAATGGAGCAATGTGGGACAAAGATTCAACCAATGATATAATGCCACTTGTCAACATGTGATTGGGTGAGGAATGAGCAAGTTTTGACAAATGTGCCAATAAATGCATTTTTGAATTTGAATTTTTGAGAAAAGACATGTAAGAGGGGGAAAGAAAATTGCATTAAATGCCACTTGGCTCAAGGCAAAGGACATGTAAGAGATCTTAAATGCCCTGTTGGAAGGACTTATTCCCTCTTGGATTTTGAATTCAAATTAGGGGAATATTCCTTAAAAGATGCCTTGTTGAAGGAAAATAAATTTAATAAATCAAATAAGTCTATTTTCATGTGCAAGTTGCAAAATCTAGAAGGATTTGATGGATTTAAAGATTAAATTAATGGAGTTTGATTAATTTAAGGGGATATTATTTGATTTATTAATTTAGTTTAGATTTTTAGTTAATTTGTCAAAAAGAGAATATGATAAGAGAGGCTAATTAAATAAAAGATTTTGATTTATTTAATTAAAAGGGATGGTGTTAGATTAAATCAAATAAAGTTTTAATTTATTTAATTTAACGAGATAGACTTTAGAGATTTAATCAAATAAATTGATTATTTAATTAAATAGGGATAATTAGATTAGATGGATTGATTTAATTAACAAGGAAAGTGACTTAATTAGACAAAATGATTTATTTAATTAAGAGACGAATATTGATGAATTTAATCAGATAAGGGAATTTGATTAAACAGTTAGACCGAGGGATGATTTAGGAAGAAACGATGTTAGTAGATCAGAGTGTGATGCGCAATGTCAACTTGTACATTTTGTGTGTCTACAATACCAGAATAACCAAACCATATACCTAAAAAATATATATATACCCAAAAGAAAATGCATGTCCTTCTATAATGTACATATATTGCAAAAATTAGTACCAACATCTGAAAGCAAGTATTTGACATGAATCATGTGAACCAACTGTAAACATAATGTTCCACCTAGATCATAGAAATGTGTCATCAAAGCCAGTGTTGTCAAAAAAGACAAACAATCACGATAAACATCTGAAATCCAAACAACCAATGAATCCTGCTACAAACATAAATAGAGCAACAAGTGAGAGATGTGCAAATTCTCTAATTAGTGACCCTGTATCTTTAAAACTCTGATCTTCACTATCCTGCTACCACTAATTTTCAGCACATATGTGTCACCTTAAAGAAGATGAGTTATATACCAGCAAGAATTATGCAATGAATCCATTGATCAACATTACATAAAATGCCAGAAATATCAGTAGATAACTGAATATTCATCAACTTACTACACTTTTCTCCCCCTGAATCCATGAATTGGAGCAATTTATAGATCAAGAGTGAAATATCTCTATGAAACTTTTGAACATCATAAGAATTCAGTTCAACCTGTGACTAATTAGTCCCAATCATATTTGTTGACAAATAACCCACTGCCCAAAAGTTCTAACAAGATTTGCATATATCAAACAAGTAGATGCCATTGTGATACCAAATAAAATCTATCTGCTAATGTCAAAAATAACATATCCAGATCATGTATACTGTATATACAAAACTTACTTACTAAACCATATTTTCAATGCAATAAACCTTGCTCTTCAGACAGTCACTAAAGATCCTTTCATCTTGAGCATTGCAAAATGACACAAAGCAACCAAATTTGTGTCATACAATCCACACAAGTCTCAAGTTAGAATATAACTCCAAACAACTAGTGTCATGTAATAATCAACTATCAAGAAAAAATCTATTCTGGCTGTTGGAAATGGAGCATGAAGGCATTTTTGGGAACTGCTTCTTGAGGCAAGCTAGGGCACCCATGCCCTAGCTTCTTCTGTTCATTTTCCAGGTGCCTGTGAGGGGGACGGGTTTTGGTGTGGTGCGGGTTGAGGCGAGGGGTGGCCATTTTCTGCTTTCCTTTTGTCTGTGCACTGGTTTACTTCGGAGCTGCTTGGTGTTGACTGTTGGGCGCGTGATTCAGGTGTGGTGTGGCTCTTGGCCTGCGTTTTCTACCTCCTTTGCTGGCTGGGTGTAGCTCTATTTGCTTCCCTGTGCTGGGTGGTGTTCCTTGGGGTTTTTTCTCTTGCATGTAAATTGCGGTGGGCTAGTATTGGTTTGGGGTTTTGTCTGGTGCTTTGGTGGGTGGTTTCAATGGCATTGAATGCATCGACTGGTGAGGTGAGGGGAGATGATGCTATGACGGAGACTGGTGATGGGGCTTCCTTTGGAGAGGGTAGGACAAAATCGAATACCTTTAAAATGCATAAGGTAAATGGATGTTTGGAGAGGGCGTAAGTTCGTCTTGTGTTGGTGATTCAATCGGAGGCAGTAGCTGAGGATCTGGAGTACTACAGTAATCATGTTTTGATTTGTAAGTTTATGGGGTTGAAGGTTTCGCTCTCTTTCTTGGTCACTTGGATCCGCAAGACATGGTCTCCAGAGGGTGACTTTGATGTCTTGTTGGCTGCAAATAATTTCTTTCTGGTTGACTTCTCGTGCATTTCAGATCGAAATAAGGCATTTGAAGGGGGGCCTTATTTTTATAACCAAGTAGGTCTTTTCATAAAACCATGGCATGCAGGCTTTAATTCGGCAGAAGAGCTGCCTTCGAGGGTCCCGGTTTGGGTCCGCCTTCCTCGACTGCCACTTGAATGTTGGAGAACTGATATTTTACAATCGATTGCTTTATTACTGGGTAAGCCTATTGGTCCCTCTCAACATACTTTGGATAAGAGAATCTTTACTTATGCGAGGGTTTGTGTCAAGATTGATCTAAGTCAGCCTCTGCCTGATTCTATTGATTTGACTGTTGGCTCTAATTCTTGGACCCAGCCATTGGATTATGAAATGTTGCCTTTTCGGTGTCGGCTATGTCATGAATATGGACACCTGTTGCGGAGGTGTCCTCGGGCTTTTAGTACAGGAGGTAAAATTAATGCAGATACCCAACCTAATACGAGGGTGGAAAAGGGTAAGGTTCCAGAGCAGGGTTTGGACATGGATAAAGAAGGTTTTGTTCCTGTTAAACCTCGCAATCGAGGTCAAGGCCAAAAGAGGCCTTTTCAAGATAGACAGGATGGGGAAACTTTCAATAAATTTGAGGCTTTGGATGGGTTAGTTCAGGAGGAAGGGTTTACAGCTGACATGCAAATGGCGGATGGTTGTGGTTCTAAAGAGTCGGTTGAGGTACAGCCTTTGGTGGTCCCTGGTGTGGATCAGCTTGGTGCCCAGGATCCTCTGATGGGGCTCGGTCTAGCTCCTTCCGCCCTAGCTATGGGTGAGGGGGATGGGGTGGTTGGTGATTCTGGTGGCCCCTCTGGTGCTGGTAAGGTCTACTCGGAGGCTCGAGATAGCCCTGATTTAGGTAAGCTTAAACCTTCTTCTTCTATCTTGGGTGTGCAACAAAAATATTTTAAGAAAGGGATTCCAGAGAAATCAGTGAAGGTTGGCCGCAAAAAGGACCAAGAAAAGGTGAAGCTTGCTGGTGAGACATTGGTTGAGGCTGGTTCGGTGAAGACTATTGATGCTCACTTTTCCCAACCCCAACGATGATAGTTCTTTCTTGGAATGTGAGGGGTATGAATAGCATCCCTCGACAAAAGGCTATTCGAGATTTGATTCACATTCATTCTCCGGATGTGATTTTCTTGCAGGAAACTAAGTTATCAGTGGATAGTTTGTTAAGTGTGGCTCCTAAGATTTGGGGTCGTGGCCAATGTCAAGGTGTGGGTGCTTCTGGTAATTCTGGTGGAGTGGCTTGTTTCTGGGATCCCCGAATGGTTAGTCCTCTTTGGTGGATCTCCTGTAAGAGCTCGATTTCATGTGTTGCTTCTCATTTAGAGTCAGGGGAGAAAGTTATTCTCTCTAATATTTATGCTCTGACTGATTTCCAAGGTAAAGCACAACTGTGGGATCATGTTAGACATGTGAGGTTTTTGGATCCTTACCTGCCTTGGATCTTGGCTGGCGATTTTAATGCTGTCATTTCTTTAGAAGAGAAGAGAGGAGGTAGTGCTCATTTGGAGCCTTCCTCTAGGCTCTTGCAGGATAATATGGCTCTTTTGAGGTTAGTTGATGTCAAACCAACTAATGGAGTCTTCACATGGAATAATAGGAGAATTGGAGATGCTGCTATCTCTGAAAGACTAGATAGATTTTTGGTGTCTAGTTTTTGGATGGGGGATAGGTGGATGATTAGTTCTGAAATATTGGATTGTCGTGGCTCCGACCATTGGCCTATTAAGCTTGTGGTTGTTGTGCCTCAACGATGTGTTAGAAAAACTTTCAAGTTCCAACTTATGTGGCTCCGGGATGAGTCTCTTCATGATATGATTTCTGGCTGGTGGGATCTTGGGAAGCCAGCTTATGGCACTGCTATGTATTCATTCTCAAAGAGGTTACAGTACGTCAAATACAAGTTGAAAAGATGGAATAGGAAACATTTTGGTAATTTGTTTCATGAAAAACAAAAGGCTCAGGATAATTTGGACTTAATCACCAGGCAGATTCGTGATCAAGGCCTAACTGAAGAGTTGAGTTTGTCAGAGATTGCTGCAACAAAAGCAGTAGAGGAATGGGAGTTAAGAGAAGAAATTTTTTGGAAACAAAAGTCTCGTATTGAATGGCTTCAGGCTGGTGATAGGAATACTTCTTTTTTCCACAACTCAGTTAAAGACCGGAGGCAAGGTAATGTTATTTCTTCTCTTGTGTTGTCTAATGGGGAAATTTTGTCCTCTTCTGCTTCTATCTCTGCGGAATGCATAAGATATTTCTCTTCGTTATTTTCTGAAGATTCGCCTCCAGCTGAGGAGGCCGAAACAAGGATTTTGAATTGTATCCCGCAGCTAGTGTCTAATGAAATGAATGAATCACTGCTTTCTCCTATTACCTTGTTGGAGCTTGAGAACGTTGTGTTTCATATGAAGAAAGGTAAAGCTCCGGGGCCTGATGGATTCCCTATTGAGTTTTTTCAGGAGTTTTGGGAGGTGGTTAAGTTGGACCTCTTAGAGGTTGTTAAGGAATCTTTCATGAATAAATAAATGTTGAAGTCTCTGAATGCAACTTTTTTAGCTCTCATTCCAAAGAAGGAGGGGGCTAATTCTTTGGATCTTTTTCGGCCTATTGCATTATGTAATGTTGTTTATAAGATTATTACTAAGTTGATTGCTGAAAGGCTGAAACCTTGGCTTGGTGGGTTAATATCTGAGGAGCAGGGGGGCTTTGTTGCTGGCAGACAGATCATGGATGGTGTTGTGATTGCAGCAGAGACCATCCATTCTATGGAATCCTCAAAAGAAAAATCTATGTTATCAAGTTGGACATGGAAAAAGCATATGATCGCGTTAAATGGAGCTTTCTATTCAAGATTCGTGGAGCTTTTGGCTTTGCTAGTGATTGGATTGATTGGGTTAGGAGTTGTGTTACTTCTTCCTCCTTCTCAGTGCTTCTCAATGGTGAGCCCACTGAGTTGTTTGGTGCTTCTAGAGGCCTCAGACAAGGAGATCCTTTGTCGCCCTACTTATTCATCCTTCTTGCGGAGGGACTGGGAAGGCTTATTCGTGCTCAGGTAGCAAGTGGCTTAATTCAGGGTTGGAATTGGGGAAATGATCTTCCTCCTCAGACTCATCTTCAGTTTGTTGATGATACTGCCTTGATGGGTAGGGCAAGGGTTGAGGAGGCTCTGAACTGGCGCAATGCTTTGGATAGCTACTTGGCGGCCTCTGGGCAGTGCATTAATGAGAGAAAGTCTCTCATTTACTTCTTTCATACTCCTAAGAGTATCCAAAGGAGATTAGCAGGTATTCTTCATTTCCAGATCAGTTCACTTCCTTTTCTCTATCTTGGAATCCCTCTTGCCATTCGTTCTCTCCCAAAAAGGTTTTGGCAAGAGACCCTTGACAAGTTTCAAAGTTTGGTCAGCCATTGGACTTGTAGGTGGCTTTCCTCAGCTGGTAGAGTGACTCTTCTTAAGTCCGTGATCCAGGCTCTCCCTCTTTATAAGTGCTTTGTTCTTTCTACTCCTTCAAGTTTTATCCAAGATTTCGAGAGACTGTCTCGTCAATTCCTGTGGTCTGGTAATCTCCTTCATAGAAAGTGGAGCTTGGTGAAATGGGATGTTGTTTGTAGGCCGAAGCATGAAGGGGGTCTTGGTTTACGACAAACTGATTTGAATGGGCAGGCCTTGGCTACTAAGCTGTATTGGCGTTGGTGTTCTCAACAGCATATGTGGTGGGCTAAAATTCTTACCCTCAAATATTTGGGTGCGGTGGAAAGCGCGGAGGTTGTAAGATTCAGTCTGGAGGGGAAAGGTTCTATGATCTGGAGTACCCTCAAACAGGGTGCCAAGCTTGTGAAACAGGGCATTTTTTGGATTTGTAATGGGGGTCAGGAAGCTCTCTTCTGGCATGACTCTTGGGATGGTCATCCCCCTATTTTGTCTTCTCATCCCCAACTTCAGGACTTGTGCCAGATTTTTGAGGAGGCGGGTTGGTGTCATGTGGCTGACTTCAAATCTCAACATTCCTTGAGTCAGATTACTATATCTAGGTGGAAGGATCCTCAGGATTGGCCTCCTGGTGGGGCTTTGGAGGATCGTCAAATGCTTGCTAAAATTCTTGCAGATCGCACCTGCAACTCTCTTCTTGAGAGGGATGTTCTTGCTTGGGGTCCTGATTTGCGAGGTAAATTTTCGGTTGCCTCTGGTTATCAGGTTTTGGATAAACAGGCCTTTGGGAGCTCTGAGGTTCCTTGGTGGAAGCATGTTTGGAATAAATTTGCTTGGCCTAAGTGTAATTTTTTCTCTTGGTTTGTTGTCCAAGGTAAGTGTCTTACTTGGGACAATCTTTGGAAACGGGGGTTCCAGGGCCCTTCCATGTGTGTTTTGTGTGGTCAGCATGAAGAATGCCTCTCACATCTCTTTTTTCAGTGTTCTTTTGCTAAGAATATCTGGCATCACTGGTGGAATCTTTGGAGTTTACCGTGTTGCCATGTCTCTGCCTTGGATGATTTTTGGAGGAGACAGGGATCATCTCCTGCCAAAACCTCTTTTCTGAAAATTGCTTGGAGCATTGGTCCTAGCTTGATTGTTTGGCATCTCTGGTTGGAGCGCAACAGATGGATTTTCTTGGATAAAAAATTAGTCTTTGAGCAACTTTGGAGGCGGATTCTTGGGGCTTTGCAGGAGTCTTTATTTGCAAAGTGTGATTTGTCGGTGCCAGTTGATCCTGGGGACTTGGGTGTTGTTAATTCCCTGGGTCTTGTTGCTGGGGATAGGAGAAATTTGGGCAGTGTGCATCGTAGATGTGGGCGTGAGAGGGTGGTTCGTGATGGCTCCTGGTGTCCACCTGCTCTTGGGGAGCTAAAAATCAATACAGATGGGTCTTCTAGGGGTAATCCTGGGCATGCAGGAGTTGGTGGTATTGGTAGAGACAGCTTGGGAGTGGTGGTGTTTTTCTTTTCCATGTATCGTGGTTTGCATACCAATAATCTTATGGAGGCTAGTGCTATCCTTATGGCGATTGAGCGGGTGGTTGGCCTTGGGTGGCGGCGGATTGTTTGTGAGTCTGATTCTCAGGTGGTTATTGATATGTTGAATAAGCGGCAGTTGGAGGATATGAATTGGCAGCTTGTTGTGGTTGTCAAGCAGATTATTTCTATGTGCTCTTCTCTGGAGTCCATTGTTTTTCGCCATATTCCGCGGGAGTGGAATAGGGTGGCTGATGGTTTGGCTAGATGGGCGTCGGAGAAGACAGATTCTTGGTATGTGGATGGTTGGGGCAATCTTCCTAATGACATGGCCCCTGATCTTGAGGAGTGGGTTGCGGAGGATATGAGATGCTTCTTGGGTGTGAATTAATTCTTGTTTTGTTGGGCCCCTTATGGCTTCTTTCTTCTGACTTTGTAATGCTGTTCTAATTTAATAAAGTGTTTACCCTCTTTTTTAATAATAAAAAATAAAATCAACTATCAAAAGTTTATTGAAAAATTCATCATCCAAGAATGCAGAAACTTCTATCAATGTTGTTTGACTGTACTCAAGAGTTTACATACTCTATACCAACATAATCAATGTGAAAATTGCTACACCTGCAACCACAACTCCAAAAAAATGATTTTTGCTTAGTATATTGTTCATGTTTTCCAAGCATAGCATTGTAGAACTTAGCATTTACCATTAATGTCACTGCCTCTATCATTATTTCAATAGCTTATTGTCTTATCATGCTTTGCTACTGAAACTTCATTCATATAGATTAAACAATGGTGAGACTAATCAAACAAGATAACAAGATTTGATGGCACAAAAAATGAATACTGCTTCATTGTTCAAGCATTTTTATCTCATGTATCTCTTGAGAAACACATGCCATCACTGATTCTATCAAACATAGACAAAAAGTATTGTTTCTACTGACACAATCAATATGTTGCAACATAACATAGCTAATAACAATCCACAAATGGTGGGAAATGTAATTGTATCACAAGTATCCTTTACTATGGACACTTCCAAAGAAAAGCTACAACTACTTTTCATTTGATATCAAAGGGGTTTATTTTATAATGCATTAACCTTCTCCCCTTGTCTTCATGTTGCCTTTTAAATGCTTAGAAATGCTTCTTGTGCAGCTTGCACAAGATTTAGTTCTTTCTCTTCCTTTCATTGCTTTCTTCTCCAAACCTGTATAGTCCCTTTCTTTTTCTTGCTCAATGCATCTACATTGTTATTTTTAAAAGATTCCTTCAACTTACTCCTACACTATTGTGCCTTATGCCCAATTTTATGACACTTAAAGCATGTGATGTTATAATTAATTTGAGGAATAAAGAAAACATTATTTCTTGACATTTCAAAACTTCTATGATCATATCTTCCATACCTCCAACAATTTCTTGCTCTATGACCATAAGCATGAAAATGATAGTAATAGCCATGAAATTGAGAGTAGTTATACCTAATAAATGGAGATATTGATGGTATTTTTGTCCTTTCATCAACCCATTTATCTTTTGTCTGAGCAGAAACAATATGGTGACCAATATCAACCTTCACTCTTGGTGTTTTCTTGGCTGTAAACTTCTTTCCATCTGTAGTAGCAAACATTGTTTCATGTTTATATTTTTCTGTAGAGATTTGTCCAACCTCATATCCCACACCTGAAGGATCCTTAGATTGCTTTTGTCTACCAGTCATCTCATTTAGTAGATTAGTACTATGATCAAATTTATGATTTTTACCTAATTGAACCTTGACACTTTCAAGCTCTTTCCTTAATGCAGCTACTTCTCCTTCAAGTTTTAGACATTCAATCTTTTTAACCTCTAAGTCAGACCTTACGACATCTACAATCCTTTTACATTCTTCAATTTCAATTTTTTGACTAATAATCATATCATTATCTGAACATTTCTTTAAAGAGGCAATCTCATTTTCTAGTTTATTACACACTTCCTCCTTGTCTTTTAACTTGGCTTCCAATCCTTCTTTAGTTTTTTTCTTATCAACCATTTGGGATTTCATAAATTCAATAATCTTTTCAAATTTAACATGGTTTTGGTTTAATGCTTTATTAGTATCATTACTCTTTTGAAGTTGTACCTTAAGTTACTGATTTTCTCATTTAAGCCTTTTAAGCTCATTTAAAGCAGCAAATAGTTCTTCCAAATCAACTTCAAACTCATCACCTTCACATTCTTTTTCACCAAATTCTTGTTCAAAGTCACTTACTAAGTGATCTTCTTCTCCAACTACAAGATCATTTTTATTATCAACTGGCAGAGGTAATTCTTGAGATAAAACTTCACTAGTATTGACATTAGTGTTTTTCTTTTGACTTCTGTTTCTTTTTCACTTACCCATAGTACTCCACTTACTAGAAATATCTTAAGATGGTTATGCTTATGCAATGGTCTAGCCTTTTACAACAACATCAATTGAAATCAAATATGTTTTCATAAAACACATAGACTGTACCAACAAACAGAAATACCTTTTTGAACTTATGACCTATTTGACAAACTTCCAAGACCAGAATCAATCCTAGGTGGATTGGACCTATCAAAGGACCCTACGCTCTGATACCAATTGTTGGAAGATAAATTACTTTGAGAGGGAGGGTGAATCAGAGTAATATAATATTAAAATTTTAACCCTAATGAGAAAAACCTTGAGATAGATACCACTTTGTTTCAATGACCTTTAATAAAAACAACTTTGAGACTAAACTCAAAAAACACATTTATATGTTTGCAACTTAATCAAGAACAACTCATTAATCACATTAAGTATGTGTTTGAATTGTTTGATTTCACTGCAGTAATTGAACTAACTGATCATATAACATTGAGCACCAACAAGACAATAATCTGAAATATGAACATCCACATTTGTGAAATATTTTAGATAGATTATAACAGTGAAAAATGTATCAGATCATTGCATGAAATCATTTTGACATATGAAAAAATGAGAACTTAAACAAGATAAGCACAAACCACACAAAAAGAGAACACAAAATTTTGCCCAGTGGAAAACCCTTTAAGGGAAGAAAAACTAGTCCAAAATGCCTTATAGGCTTAATCCAAATCTGTTTTACAATATATTTTTAGAGCACCAACTCTATCACAATGTGGAACGCCAAATCCATGTACAAACTGAAGCACCCACTTCAAGTTAGGAGCATCAAATCCCAGTTGCAAAGATTCTCTATGAAAATGCAAACTGTTAGGACCTTATAACTGCACTAATGTCTGCAATTACAAAATCTCAACAAAGTACAAATATATGATTTTCAATAATTCCCACTACAAAGATTAACGTCACTAAAATCTGTATGTAATCTTTGTATTAAAACCAGAGATATAAACAATATAAACTCTCTTTTATCACTTTTTCAAACTCAAAGATATCACTGTCAAAATCTTTCAAGATACTCTATTTTTACATCAAACCCTCTTCATACTCTTTTTTTTTCTTTAAAAAATATCACTTTAATAGCAACAAAAACCCTTGTTCTCAGCTATTTCGCTACTGAGAAATGACTTACAACCATGTATTTATACAATAAAAAATAGTTAAAAATGGATTCCAAAAAGGAATAACTGAAAGGTCTTCGATTCATCATTTATGAACAATGAAACTCTATTCGTTAATCAACCAACTTTCTCAAAAATGGTCCTCAAAGCAACAAATGCAGTTAGGGTTTCTTAAAAACCCCATAAGCCATACATCAAATGCCATTAGGATTTCAAAACAACCCTTCAAAAGAGATTAAAAACTCTCAAATCCTGATTATGAAACAATGCACTTCAAGTATGAGTAGTTTATAAAAAATTAACTAAAGCTATTCACATTTGAGCCCGATAACAAACTTTTTCTTGCTTGAAACAAAAAATAAAAGGCTCAATAATACCTGTTAACAAATGCAAAGAAGTAGGAATAAAATACCCGACATCGAGCTCTTCCAAATTGTCAAACTAATCTTTCTTCCATGTCAGCTCCAGGCGGCTAGGGTTCCTCTCAACCCTAATCATTCACTCAAACAAATGCATAATGACTTCAAAAGAGCTTTGAAGTACAAAGAACATCATAATTTATTTTGAAGTCCACCAACAAGCACAATACTGTCATTGCCAAGTCAACCCATAATGATGATGTCGTTGCCAAATCAACCCACAATGTGATGTGTCTTTTACATAACACTTTCAATGCAAATAAAATATGATAGGGCTGACAGTCATATGATAAGTTCAATGATAATGCCGTCAGTGCTATGATATATGACCTTCAAATTTAACAAAGGCCAATACAAAATAAAAGTTCATATGTAATATGGTAAGCCCAATGTAATATGTCTTAGGCTTGTTTTCTATAGAGCCCGATTTCTTTGTTTTTTTTTTTTAAATATCACTTTAGTTCCCAACACCATGTATGGTATAAAGTATTCTCATCAACCTTGAAACCCTTAAAAAAATATACTAAAGTAGAGTAATGGCATACTCTGCTTCAGCCAAGGTGATTGCTAATAGAGCAATGTAAATACTATAATCTATATTTTATGATAATTTACAAAGACATCATCCATTGCAAAGAGACCCAATATCAAAGTGATCTCTTTTCCATCTTGATAAATATCAATGAATTCAAAGATCAAACTGAAAAAATCAACTAAAATAATATACCTGTTGAATATACCAAAATCTGAATCACCAAGAACATGAACAACCTAAAGCATAAAGATCTTGAGACTTGTCAAGATAATAATGACATATACATGTATATAAAGCAAATGTATACCATGTCAAAATTCAGTACCACCAAGTAAAGAACTAAAATTGAAAGAGCATGCCATGAACCAAAATCCTAAATCACCATAAACATGAATACCAAGAACAAGACGTCTGATTGATTATCATCTGAGATACCAAGAAAAATACCAAAGGTCCTATATGAGATATATATCCTCTGCACATGAATTCACCAAGATCAGTATCACAAAACTAAAAGTAAATCACTGTCCACAATGATATGATAATCAAATGCGCCCAGTATCATAAACATGCCATGATGCCAATCATTACTGAATACAATCAAGAAATGAATGACCACCAATGATGATGTATCATGTAATACCCAAGCCAATCAATATGTACCAAAAGTTGAATATGAGACCATGTACATCAACTGTCTATGGATAAATCACACCACCAAAATATATTTTGACATCAAGGATAAACAACCACAATAAACAACTGAAAGCCAACAAGCCTATTTGAGTTTTGGGGGTGGAAATTTTGGTGGTAGATCCCCGGTGTGAAAATTGATTCACATGGGATACTTTTGGCAAACGATGGAACAAGATTCCTTTGATTTTGTCAAGAAGTGTCTACAATGTCAACAACATAGTCATCTTATTCATGATCCTACTCAAGAATTACAAAATTAGACCTCTCCTTGGCCATCTGCAAAGTGGGGGTTGGATATTATTGGGAAGATATCACCTCCTTCTTCTAAAGTACATGTCTTTATCATTACTACTAGTGATTACTTCACAAAATGGGTTGAAGCTATCCTACTTTGATCTACGACCACTGAAGCTATCTATGGATTTATTCTAAATAACATCATTGCTCGCTTCAAATTGCCTTATACCTTTGTTTTTGATAATGGAACACTATTCAAGAATAAGGAAGTGAAGTGATTCTTGGAGAAATTTCATATTCAACATAGATTTTCTACACCATATTATCTTCAATCCAATGGCCAAGCAAAAGCGTCTAATAAAAATCTTGAGCTCATTCTTTGGAAAATAGTAAATAAACATGGTAAGGAATGACATATATTCAATTAACATATGCTTTGTGGGCCTATCACATGAGTGTCCATACAGTGATGGGAACAATGCTTGACAACCTCATGTATGATGTTGAAGTTATCATGCCTTTGGAGTTGAAATCCCATCTTTGTGGGTTTCCCTTAAAGGGTTGATTGATGATGAAACTTACCGATCTAATCGTTTGCATCAACTTGAGATGCTTGATGAGTGTCGATTGTTGCATCAGCTTGAGATGCTTGATGAGTTCGAATTGCAGGCCCTCGACCACCTTCAATCTTATCAACAATTGTTATCTAGGCAATATAATTAAGGTGATCTTCCTAGGACTTTCAAGGTAGGTGACCTAGTTCTCTATGAGAATTAGAGAAATGTAAATGCACTACTTGATCAAGAGGGAAAGTTCAGTCCTAATTAGTTAGGCCCTTACATTGTCATCTTCATGTATGGTTCTAGAGCCTATTAATGCAAAGACAAAACCCAACTCATACTTCAGTTCTCACAAACCAATTTGCACACATACACAGATTTACAACTTACCTAATTTTTGTTCAACTCCACAACTAATCCAAAATTAAATTGACAATTTATCAGTTCAACAAACTCAAATTACACAAAATGTAGTTCTCTCATATATCCACTATTGGAATCTATAATATCAAACTACAAAGACAATTTAAAATTGAATCAAAATTGCCTATCCGAAGGCGTCAACCTTCCTGAACTTCTCTCTGCAACAATTAATTATTATTTTTAACTGCTCTATCAAAGCAACCTCCTCCTTCCATGTTTTCTCACTCTCATTCCTTTTCACAACCCCTCTTTTAGCTTGCTTTTTGCACCAATAGTTTGCAAATAAAGATAATAATGCCCCTCAAACTAGACACAACCCCCTCTCTAAATTTCATGTGGTACCAACTTCTCCTCGTTGTGGTTACACAATCCTCTTCCCTCAATCTATCAACATGTTGTCCCTTATCTTCTTCATGGGCATGAATTTTCTTCTTCCCATGTAGCCCAAATTCCCCTATTTTGGTCGGTTCTTTCCCCACTTCAATCTGAATTTTTATTTTCTTGCATTTTAAACTGAAAATGCCATCATGAAGAATGGCACGAATCTTCACCTCCCAAGAGGAACATTATATTTTATATTAAAAACATCTCCTCCTATGGTTTGATTCACTCGCAAGCATAGTCTCTTTCTTCTTCTTTATTTGTGATAATTTTGTTTTGTATTCTCTTATAGTGAGACCTGCTTAGAGTTCGCTGTGGGTTACCTCCGACCTGAAAGAGTGATTCTATCACTCAAATCCACCATTGTGAGCCTATGCT
>VDFB02092584.1:0-33078 GCA_007258455.2 Sequoia sempervirens | reverse complement strand
GCCTATTGATGTTGTTTGGGAGAGTTTGAGAAGAATAGTGTTCAAAAGCATATTTCTTTGGTTGTGATTGATCATTTTGTCTTAGATTGAAGGTCATCACCACCTTGCTTGCATTTGGTGGTATCAGAGCTCAGTTATTAGATCCCTTGTTAGTGATTTGGTTGGTTTTTGCAAGTTGGAAGGTGAAGTGGCATCATTGTCAAGATGCCTCCCAAAGGAAGCATAGTTGCAAGAAAGATGGATGAGCAGGCTAGACAAATAGAAGCCTTGAGAAGAGAAATGGCTGCATTGAAGATATGGATGAGAGTGATACTGAAGAAGAAGAGACTTCTAGTGAAGAAGAAGAAAGAAATCCAGATGATGTGAGGATGATGAAGCTTTTGAAGGCTGTGAAGAAAGATGGACATAGCAAAATGGATGTGCCTATGTATGGGGGAAAACTAGATGGAGAAGATCTCTTGGATTGGATAGGGGCTTTGGAGAACTAGTTTGATAGTGAAGAGATTGATGAAGAACACAAGGTTAAGAAGGCCAAAACCAAATTGAAAGGAAATTCTTTGTTGTGGTGTAACTTTGTGCAAGATGATAGGGGGAGAAAAGGAAAGAACAAGATCACTTCATGGGAGAGAATGAAGGCAAAACTGAAAGGTAAGTTCCTTGTGATTATAATGTTTAATTACTTAAAATATTACAAAATCTTAGGCAAAAAGAACAAGATGTGCAAACATATACTGAAGAATTTTATAGGCTAAGTATAAGAACTAAGCATGAGGAGGATGAGGAAGAAAGAGTAGCTAGATATCTCAATGGCCTAAGATATAACATTCAAGATGAAATTAGTTTGTTGGCACCAAAGACTATGGAAAAATGTTTTCAAATGGCAATTAGAGGAGAAGAGAAACTCAAGAGGAGACAAGAGAAGGCAACAAGAGGAAGATGAAATAATTCTAGGGGCAGAGGTACATCTTCAACACCAATACAACCCAAAGAAGACCTTGAAGATGCTGATAAGAGCAAAGAACAAGCAATTGAATCAAGAGGAGGATAGAGAGGTGGAAGAACAAGCTTTAGGCAAAGGATGGATTTCAATGAGTTTTTAGGAAGATTTTATAAATGTGGTGAGTTTGATCACCTTTCCTTCAAGTGTCTAGAGAAGATTAGAACCATATCAAGTGGAGGAGAAAGGAAATCTGAAAGGAGAGCCCAAATTGCTTATGAAGATGAAGTTGAAAGCTCAAGTTCCAAACTCTCTGTGCTACTCCTGAAGTTGGAGAGATGTTGATGATGAGAGGGAAAACCTTGAAGACATCCATGGAGAAAGAGCAAATTCAAAGAAAAGCCTTGTTCAGGACTGCTTGTAGATGCAAAGATAAGGTATGTAAAGTAAATGTGGATTCTAGATGTACTGACAATATGGTCTCTAGTGATATGGTTGAAAAAATGCATTTGGAAAGTACCTAAACAAAAACCATATAAAGTGTCTTGGGTCAGTGAAAAACAAACCATGTTGGTGAATGAACAAGCTACTGTGGAGTTTCAAATTGGTCCCTATAGAGATAGAGTTGTGTGTGACATTTTACCTATGAGTTGTTGCCATTTTTTGCTTGGGAGATCCTAGCAATTTGACAGTTTTGCAGTTTACCATGGGAGACAAAACACATAGCACATTGAAATGAATGGGAAGACATTTGTTCTAACTCCATTGGTTGAAGAGGCAAGTGAGCAAGGTGAGGTCATAATGATGGGAAGAAAAGAATATGTGAGCAATGAAGAATGTGAGAGAATGAGGTTAGTAGCCAAATCACAATTTGACATTGTTAGGACAGTAAATAGGAAGGATAAGGGTGATGTGCAGACAGAGGGGAAGAAGAATGCCTTTGTATGGTAGAAGAAAATGAATGGCAATGTGTCTCAGACTAGTATAAAGCAACGTGAGAGTGGAAAGCCTGTGGTAATGCAAGAAATTAGTGAGGGAGTGCTTGTTGGGTCAGTCATGTGCCTTGTAATTGTGAATACAGTAAAAGGGTAGAATAAAAGTATTGATATAGAGGTTTCCAAAGTAGATAAGACAGTGAACAAGGGGACAAATATTTCAGATGTTGATAAGACAGTAATTAAGGCATGTGAAGGTCTGGCAGAGACCACTAAATGCATTGGGGTAGACTTTTGTAAGGCTGGCAGAGAAAATAATGATAAAAGTAAGCATACTGAGCATGAAGAACAAAGGAAGATGATGGCAGTTGGTAAAATCCTATGTGCAGATGTAAAGGAAGAAGTGATGACACACTTTGATGAAGAGAGAGATGGAGAACACCCCACAGAGCAAAATAAATAGATGGAGTAGAGTGCAAGTGAAGACATTGACAAAAAAGATAAAGGAAGTGAAGAATTAGTGAAAAATGTACCTGTTGAAGGCAAGCATGGAGGACAGAGGCAGATGAAGAACAATGGAGGACAATTTGCAAGCTTCTTTCCAAGGGACTTGGAAAAGCTTCATGTTGGGGTGTATGGTGCAAGAGCACCACTAAATAATGTTTGTCAATTAAAGATGATACCAATTAGGCTATAGGATTTTGTTGTGTTTTGAGCCAATGATGCTAAATAAGGCCTATTTAGACCATTTTAATATGTAATTGGTGGTTTTGTGTCTAAGATGCCAAAATATGTAAAAGTTGTAAAAGCAAAATTAGAAATGTTGTCAAAATGCAAATAGGAATATGAAGGGTCATGGATTTCAAAAGGTGGTTATAGTCATTTGGCAGGTAGAAACTGATTAGAATAAGTATAAAAGGCTTGAAGAAGGATGATGGTGGATGTATTGAAGATTTTGAAGCAAAATACAATGCCTTTTTTGTATTTTCCCCATGTCTCCTAAAGTTCTCTTGTTCTGTACGGCCCATACAGACTTGAACATGCTTTGAGTTCATTTTTGTTTTGAAGATACATGTGTTACCTTTCAATTGATTCCATTTTGAGTGTATAACTTTGAATTTGATAGGAGATTTCTCTGATTTTCTATAGCAGCCTATTTACTCAGAGTTAAGGTTTTGATTGGAGTTTAAATTATGAATTAGTCATTCCATCTACTATTTGGATCTGTTGTTCAGTGGAATGAATCGTTTGATGGTAAATTAGGTGTTATAATGTGTTTGGAGGCATGGGAGTTGATTTGGTGACACCCTAGGGTCAAAAAGTGCATGTTTTCTTATGAAAATGGTGTGTCAATAGAGGGTTTTGAAGAAACAATAAAAGAGTTGTTCATGTGTTGGTCTTTGTGAGTCGGTGCAAACCTTTTAGATTCTGTTGGATGCAATTTTGAAGTCTGAGAAGCCTGGGTCATGTGAGTTCTAATAAACCCTAGGTCTTTTGTAAGAGAAAGGAGGGTTTTGTGGTGTAGCGATTTAGAAGCCTTAAGCCTATGAAGGAATGTTGGAATTTGGTGTTTTGACAACTGATTGTTGATTGTTTGTGGAGATTTGGTGAAAACCAGGAGTTTAAGAAGTGGTTCCTTTGTATTTTAGGGCTAATTTAGTAGCTTCAAAATAGGGCAGTCTAAAGAAACTTAATGTTGGTACAAAGAAACTTTGTGAGATCTTTTGGGATAGTGTTTAGGGACCTGTGTTAAAGCTTAATTGATGTCTAGTTGGCCTTTGTATGGCCTCATCAAATAGATTTCATCAGAAGTGGTGCTTTATGGGCTACAAGCCTATTGATGTTGTTTGGGAGAGTTTGAGAAAAATAGTGTTCAAAAGTAGATTTCTTTGGTTGTGATTGATCATTTTGTGTTGGATTGAAGGTCATCACCACGTTGCTTGCATCATCATCTCTGTAGTTGGCCCAAAAATCTTCAAGTGCGGGCACATGAGTATAGTTCTTCTCAAGTCGGGCTACGAAGACGCCATGAGGGTCATATGATCGTCTCTCGCTGTAAGCCTTGAGACCAAGTTTATCTAACTCATCACCCATGGACTTGGAATTTGCTGCTGATCTACATGTGTAAATTCCCAACCCAAATGGAAAACTAAAGGAAAGATTCTTTCTATTCCACAAGATTGTGTGAACATCGTATGCTTGCCTTAGGAATTCCATGAAAACAACTTCATCTGATGGGTACCTCGACAACATGAATGGAGAACTGGAGAAGCCATAGAATCTGATGTAGGTGAAGGTAGGAAATTGTATGAACCAATCTTCCCACTCCGCCATTGCTGCCCTAGCAGTTGATGAAATATGGACGTGCAACTCATTATCCAGGTCTCACACTGTATACATCAAGAAGCCTCGTTTACCCTCTTGTAATGATGTGATGGCTCTATGAACTCCAGCCGAGGGTAGTAATTGTAGATATGTTGTACATTCAGAGACCTCACAGTGTTCAACCCTCTGAATTTTCCTTGCAGGGCCACTAGATAGACAAGGTAGGAGACCATGTGGAACTCATGAATTTGGAAGTATTCAGTTATCTGTTGATGGACACTATCACTGATTAAGGCTGACCAATCATAGAATTTTGTCTTCTTCATCATATGAGGTATAACATAGAACATCCAGGGTTGGAACTTTGTAGCATCCTCTTGACCGATGATCCTATTGAGTAGGGTGATCATTATAGCAATTTCATCTTTGAATTCCCCTCACTCAACATTCTTTGGCAGTCTTATGTTTTTCTTTCATCCACTTTTGTGTAATCTTCTTGTTGTATTTTTCCTTATGCATGTCCCATACTCTTTCACATTCTTCCTTGGAGATAGTCACACTGTTAGGCCAAGGTGGTATTGAGAAGCATTTTTCAATCATGTCTGGTTTCAGGCTGTAAATCACTCTACCATCTACTGATTGAAACTCCCAAGTTGTTGGATTGTAATGCTTGATACAAGCAATTGTGAATTGCAGACTCTGCATTGAAATAGGAATGGACGTTGTTGCAAGTAGTCCAAAGTGACCAAGGTGCATGACTGCAATGTTGCCTACATTTTCCAATGCTTGCTAGTTGAATACTGGTTTGATGTGGTGCAAGTCAATCTCAGTTGTTTTGATAAAGTCTTGATATAGTGTTGATTTGGCCTTGAACTCAAGGGGAGTGTACTCCATACTAAAAACCTTGAAGAATGACTGTAAACTCGCCTATGTTTAGACAAGTTTTGAGCAACTTTTTAAATTTAGCTTGCTGGTTTTTTTTTCAAATGGATGAATTTTTCAAATTTTTTCTGAGTTATGGGTTTTGTTCAGAATTTCATTACAAGAAGACCCAGATCGCTCGTTTTTGAAAATTGAGTGTAGACTGAAAAAGTAGCAAACCCTAATTTCTTCATATTTTCATGAAAAAAGTTGGCACCTAGGTTTTCTTCATAAGCACATTTTGGGTGAACCCAGTTTATCAAATGTTGAAAATATTGAACCCTGATTGAAAAAGCAACAAACCCTAGAATCTAAATTTTTTCCTGAAAAAGTTGAGACCTAGGTTTTGTTCAGAAGTATGTTTTAGAAGGACCCAGATGATCAAATCTTGAAAATTTTGATGATTCCTTGGAAATGCATGGAAAAAGAAGCTGTTGCAACTGGAGAAATTTCTTCAAAAATTGTTCAAAATGATGAGCTAAGATGACCCAGATCACTGAAAATTGAAAAATTTGACCTCTTTCAAAAATTTGGTGTTTTAGATGAAAAAAGCATAAAAAAGAAAGCTCCTTTATTGCTGGTCTGAAAATTGATGAAGAACTTTGAAAAATCAGCAAGCTATGGCTCTTGAATACTGAAAAGAAAAACTTATGTTTGCTGCCCCTCTCCAACTTGGATGCCTCTTGCAAGAAAATATGAAAAATGAAAGAGAAGGACTCCTTAAATAAGTTTGAGGATGAGAAAGTTTGCTTTCTTTTTTTGCTTTCAATCCTAAAACCCTAGCTTGAGCTTATTCATTGAACATGGATGTTTTTTCTTCACCTTGAAGTTTTGAAATTTTTGAAAATTTGGCGAAGGCATGGCTTCTTGGGTGCCCTTCTTTGGCTAGAGGCACCTATCTTTCTCAGACTTAGTCATTTTTTGAGAATTCCAACACTTTCTTGACTTTGAAACCCCAGTTTGAATTTGATTTCCGGCTTCAAGATTGATCTGACGCATGAGCTGAATGATTCATCACGAATCTTGATCGAATCTGGTGAGATTGTTTTGGAGGCAACTTTAACTAAAAACTTCGTTTTGACCTTCAAAATCATGGGCACCCATCTCCTTCTGGGGTGCCTAACTTTCCCAGTGTTAGCCATTTTTATGTTCTCCAAGTTTTGCTTTTTTCCCTTGATCTTCTGATGAATTCTCAATTTCGAGAGCTAGATTGATCTAATCGACTGGCTATTGAATTCACTAGATAGCTTGACTGATTTTGAGGGGGGTCTCCTGGGAGCTGCATCTCGTGAAAGTTGAATTTTGAGGATCAAAAGCTTGGGTGCCCCTGGCTAGCTAGGGTTCCCAACTCCTCCAGAGTTAAAATTTATTTTGTGTTTTTCATCTTGCTTTTAAATTTTGATATTTTGCTCGTGTTTCTCCCTCTGTTCTGTCTTCAATATTTGATGACTGCCAACTCTAATTGATTTGTTGATGATTGTGTTAGAGAGTTTGATCAATTCTAAAGATGTCATGCTGGAGGTTTTGTCTGCAAATTCATCCATTTAGGCCTCCAAAATCTTGGGTGCCTATCTCCTTTTGGGGCATCGAAGTCCTCCAAACTTAGCCATTTTCACTTGATTTTCATCCTTCAAAGTTGAACCTTCATGTTATACCTTCAGCTTGATCTGGATTTTCCAGTAAATGACAACTTTGATGATTTGACGAAGAAATCCACTGTGAAGCTGATAGAATCCTGAAGAGATTGAGCACATCTACAAACCCTAATTGTTGGATTAGGTCCTTCAAAAGGCTGGGTGCCCCTAAGCACCTGGGGCGCCCAGAGTTCCCAGACTTAGACATTTTTTGATGTTATCTTGGTTTGCATTTTGCCACTTGATTGAAACCTCTTTGTTTGACCTCAAATTCTGGATGATTGGTTGATTTGATGACTATGATTTCAGACTCACTGTGGAGCTGAGAAGAATCTAAGCAGCATTGCCTGGGAGCACAAACCCTAATTTCACCATTTGATGCCCTAAAAATCTAGGCGCCTATCTCCCTCTGGGGCGCCTATGGCTTCCAAACTTAGTTTTTATTCTGTGGATTTCAACTCCTTCCTTTGTTTGACGTGCTAGCCTTTGCTTTTCTCATTGGAGATGAAAATATTTCTAAGGCATAAAGGTTTGGGCGCTTAGACTGAGTTGGGGCGCCTGGAGTCACTAGTGTTAGCCAAAATTTTGCATTTTTCAACTTTGACAACTTCATTTTTCCATTCTTCGATCCATATGCATGTCTAGTGTCTGAATGTTTGAATTTGATGCCTAGCAGATGACTAACCTCCATTAATGGCTTCAAAGCTCCTGAAATGCTTTCTGAAATTGAAAAAGTAGAATAGACCCACTAGGGCGAAACTGATCATTTTGTGATTCTGAATGCACCAACCTAATGAGGAAGCATTTTTGACCAATCAAAATTAGTTTGAACCCTAGAATCCAAACTTTCTATTTTTAGAAAATTTTGCCATCATCCATTTCAAAAGAAACCCAGAAAAACTCAGAAAATGTTTCTATTTTTTAGAAAGTTTCTAAAAATAGCAATTTTCCTAAAAAGTAGGGATGAAAAACTGAGATTTGGTTTTTGTGGAATTGGTCGCTCTAAGCAGACCCAGATTGTCAGATTTTTAAAATTTCAAGTTTTTACCCCTCATGCAAGACATGCAAACTCCAATTTTGACATTTTTAATAGTTTTGACATGACTTTTACTCATTTCTTGAAAATGCCTAAGTGTAGCAAAAATTTTAATTTGGGGTACAACATAGTGTTAAAGAAAGTGGGTTTTGCAATTTTTTTGTTTAAAATATGTGATTTTGTAGATTTTGTGATATTTCATCATTTACAATGTGAATTTTGGTTCTTTTATTTGCAAGTGTTTTGCATGTGCTAATATATTCATATTTGCATGTATTAAGTTTTAGGTTTTATGTTTAATCAAAAAATATGGAAGAGTAATATTTGAAGTGTAAATTTTGAGGGTTGTTCGTATGAAAGACATGTAGATTTGCATGCATGCTTCAAGTATGGTAAGATAAGTGGATTGAATATTTCTTTGTGCAAGAGTGTTGGAAGTTGATATATTGCTCAATGTTTTTTCATGGTTCTTGTTGGGTTACTAGATTTTGGTTGTTCTCTGTTCTATATTTTGTTAGATTTTATGAAAAAACAAGAAACCAACACGACAGTGCAAGGATAAATCACTCAAAATTCATTCAACACATGATCTAAGATCATAATAGTTGAAAGTAAATAGATTCATAAATGAAAGAGCATGTGAATATTCTTGAGGTGAAAATTATTCAAAGAAAGAATATGGATAACCAAAACTCATAATACATGATAAAACATACAAGATGAGTGACTTCATATAGATAAGAGAGAGGGTAATACAACTAATACAATAAGTAATGCTAAATATCAAAAATATGTGGGTTACACTCATGGAAGATGTCATCCACCTTAATAATGAATAAATCTTAATAATAGAAGCAAGATAAAAAAAAATATAGGAAAAATGCATAAACACAAATAAAGGAAAATAGAAACCTACACTAACACCCTCTTTAAGCAAAACTTGGGTGAGTGAAAAAAATGGTTCCTAGAAAACTAATCTCAATTAAGTATACAAGTACATAGAAACCCCCTATATAGAAGTCACCCCAAGAAAAGAGAGATAAAACCCCTAAATAGAGAGAAAGACCCTCCAAAGTAGAGAGAAAGAGAGAGGAATAGGTAGCCCCCCCAAAAATGGCCTCCCACAAGTTGTTTGGTAGTTAGGCAGTAGCAAAGATTAATGACTTGTCCATGACTACTCTTAAATATAGTGCATATAAACCTCTATTTTCTTGGTCCATTGATGATGGAATGAGTTCAATTAAATTTTAATAGTACTCTAGTATTCACATAATATGTTGAACCCAAATGGCCTCGACAGTGGAATTCATAGCCCTCAAAACTTAGCCTTATTTGAATATAGAGATAAAATAGTGCTTCTTTCTCAACCAACATACAAGACTTGAACCAAGTGAGAAGTTGTAGCCTAAAGTGAATTAGTGATTTTGAGAATTATTTGCACAATTTAAACCAAATTAATATCAATACATGTATAATAAATCCCATAACTTTGAGTATCCTATATGTAGTGGAGCATTTGCTTGGCTATCTTTCAATTCAATTCATCCCACAACTCTTTCATAAACTAAGAGACCATGACAAAAAAATATGAAATGTCAGGTTGTGTGTGAGTTAGGTAAATTAAGCTACCAACAATCTACCAATTCAAAGTAGCATCAACCAATGATGGACACCATACCTTGAATTTGACTCCAAAAAGAAAAGAAAGAGAGTTGGAGTAGGCTTTTAGTCAACCATGTGGAATTGCAAGAGTAAACCAAGTGCATTCTTGGATTGTATAATATTAACCTAGAAGTAGATTGAGATATCTTAATCCCAAGATAACAATGCAACAAACCCAAATTGGTTATAGAAAATATATCACGAAGGAAAATTTTCACATACCGCAATGGAGAATGAAGAACTCCCTATGATCAATAAGTCATCAAAATACAAAACCAAAAACATGAGAGAATCATCCTATAAAAAATATTGATCTTTAGATCAAAGTGATATTTGGAGAACCCAATAATGAGAAGGAAGGATTCCATTTTGGTCTACCAAGATCAAGGAGCCTATTTCAAGTCATAAATATACTTATGAAGTTTGCAAACCATGGAAGAATCTTGCAAAAAATTCTATGACTGTTCCATATTACCTCTTTATTACCTCCTTAAGATCTTCATGAAGAAAAATACTCATGTACATTTGATGAAGTTTCCAACAATGTGCTACAATAATAGCAAGTATGTGTTGAATAGAGTTAATCATTTAAACTAGTGCAAAGGTCTTAGAGAAGTCAATAAAAGGAACACATGAAACCCCCTTTGTAAGCATTAATGATTTGAACTTATCAATCAACCAATTTTCTATAAACTTGGTCTAATATATCCACCTACATTAATTAAGATATTTTCCATTAGAAAGGTGGACTAAATACCATGTATGGTTCCTAACGAAGAAACTATACTCTTGTTACATAAGTACATTCCACTCAAGAATATTAAATTCCTCTTGAAAAGACTAGATTAGAAGTAGAGGTAAGAAAAACATATTCCATGGAATTGTCATCTTGCATGCTTGGTATTTAAAGGATTCCCAACCCAATCACGCATAAACTTTTAAGCTTGTCCAACCAGAAGTGGATTGAAATCTAGAGAACTATGAAGAGATTCTTCAACCTCAAAATAATGACTAGGAGAAGGAGGTGGATCATCATCATCACTCTCATTAGCCCAATAGAAGAAGAAGAATCCTTATTATCAAGAATGTGCTTAAGTGGTCCTAGATTCGTAAAAGTAAATGTAGATGGTATACAAGTGTTAAAAATAGAACTCAAAGATTCCTTCTCAATGAACAGCTCATTGGTGGTAGTGTGGATAATTTTATATCCCTTGACACCATAAGAATAACTCATAATGATGCAAGCCATGCTTTGTGGATCCATAGCCTTATGTTTCTATACTACAATGTGGCACATATTGGAGAACCAAAACTTTAAAATGTTGTATTGTGGATTTTTAACTACTCCAATATTTGAAAGAAGTGATTCCATTCAAGGATTTTTGAAGAATATAATTCTAGATATAAATCATAGTTAATTCCCTTCATGTAGTACTATGGTACAAGAGATTTAGAGTGAATCATATAGTTAGCATTTTCCTTCTAGGATTTGTTTGTATGCTCTACCACACTATTCTATTGAGGACTACATGGAACTTTACACTACAAATAAATCCTCTCTAAAGTTCTAACTGCTCAAAACAATAGTTAACATGCCACCATTGTCAATGCATAGAACCCTACTGATTTTTTATTTTTTTCTTTACAAATGATTTGAAGTCTTGAAATTTCTCAAAAACCTCAATTTTTTTAAAAGATAATATACCCATGTATACTTTAAAAAATTAGTGAAGGTCAAGATGTATTTGAATATACTAAATGAAGGATATAAAAATGGACAATATAAGTCATTGTGAATCAACTCCAAAATCTAAGTAACCTACCATGCTTTACCTTTGCCAAAATTATCTTCAAAAATTTTACCGTGGATGCAACTTTGACAAACATTATTAGAAAAGTGAGCAAAATACTATAACCATGCCCTACCAAATTCCCAAGCCAATCATGTTGCAACAACTTCATTAAAATGAGTGAGAAGTGCATTCAAAGGAGAATCATGAATAAAGCATGATCTGTATTAAATTTTTTTAGATACATACCTCAATTAGAGTGTCAGGTTAAAGGACAAACATGTGTCACACTTTCAGCCAACTAAATAGTTTTGAGCAAAATAGTTTTGCCCAAAACAATTTTTCTTGAAACATTTTTTCGCCCAAAATAGTCTGTCTATGTGGCATCCTTGTTGGCAGTCACCTCATCTTTTTTTAGAAATTTCTAAAACCTTCCACTTGAACATGATATTTTTTTAGTCAAAATGATTTTTTCAAAAAATTAAAAGTACTCCCTTTGAAGAGCTCGTGAAGAATCCAAATATATATATATATATATATATATATATATATATATATATATATATATATATATATATATTGATTAGTTTTAATAAGTTATTTTAAATAATGCAAGTAGGTTGTTAAAATAAAAATGAGGTTAATTAGAAATTTATAAAAAAAAAAAAAACATTTTTTAAAAAATTGAAAAATATATGGTGCACTAAAGGAGAGAATCCTCTCCAAAAGGGTATAATTTGTTTTTTGAAAATCATAAAAAAATAGAGAATAGTTGATGTCAAATGAAAACTACCAAACTCTGGTACGTTTGACTTTAAAACATTATTACAAGGAAAATATACACCGATTTTTTTCTTTTCCATCCACTATATATTGAAGTTATCTACTTGGAAGTTATTTTTTTAAATCATTATTTAAAAAAATATAGTTAAAAATAGATTGACATTTAAGAGAAATATAAGGCTAAAAAAATTATATATATAAACAACATAAACGGATTTCTTAATTGTCATGGAAGAGTTACATTGCTTTTAACAAGTTGCAACCTTCATTGTAAGACCCCCTTAAAAGAAGGGGTTTAATTTCTTTTTTTTTTACTAAAAAATATTTATTTAGATTTTAATATATATTTTTATAAGTTTCATTTAGAGCGGTGTGGAAAGGCCCATTCCCTATAAGTTGATTTTCAACTTGAAGGAAGATAAAAAAAAATAAGTTTTTAGAATATGATTTTTAGCCTTTCATGCTAGAGCAAAAAGGACAAAAAAGTTTCATTTGATGTTACAAATGAATGTAAAAACAATAGACGAACAAAGTGTGATCATTAAGGCTTTGTTTTATTTGAAACATAAAAAAGTACATGTTAAAAAAATATATATATTGATGAATTGTAGTCTAAGGGACCATTCCAATTAAATTGAAAATAAAAGTATAAGTATGCATTACAATTTAACAATAAATCTAAAACTCAAATTGCCCATGATAGCGAGAAATCTAAAAAAATCCCATCTTATCATGGGAACATAAAGTCATCAGACACTTGTTGTTTGTCGCTTTGATTGATGTCTTATTTCTCCACTTGTATAATAAGATCCTTGATTTCAAATCTTTGGTTTTGTGAGTACATCTTCAAAGATGACTAGATAGTGCTTGTTTGACTCCCTTGACACTTTATGTATCTTTAGCCAATACACCAATAAGATATAGAGCAATCATTAAATTAGTTTTTGTTGAGACATTAGCCTTAATGACATCCTTTGTAATAGACAATTGTGTTGATGTTTGTGATCAACCCCTTTCCGCCAAGTTACTTGCTTCAAAGAATTAGCTTTATTTGTAGAAGGAGAAATTAATGAATTAGAATCCAAACCTCAACCACAAAATCCCAACAACATAAGATTCAACTCAAAAATTCTTTGAAATAACACAAAAATCTGCAAACAGTTTGATTCATTAACTATTCAACTATTCTCGGTAATACATGGAAATCATTACCAAAATGAAAATACATCATATACAACCATATGGGCTATTGGAAAATCTCAAAAATAAGATATTGAGGCTTGATACAATAGAAAATAACACCCACAAATCATAACTCTTCAATCCACCTTCTTCTTGTAGCATCAACCCCTTAAACCTGCAATCTTCAATTGAGAACCACTGAAGCAATGAACTTGCAATCTTCAAATTTCTTGTTGATGTACAAACAATCTCAAACCTACAATAAAATATTTGTTATGGACATCTTCATCACATACTAATACCTTCTAAGTCACTTCTACCCAAATCCCTATAGAAATCAGCTTCTCTCACAATTCTTGCTGAGTGACTAGTTCCAAAAATTGTCAAGTCTTCCCTTTTATGCTAGATCTCCACTTTTTTCTTTTAGCTTCCATTTGAAACATCCCAACATGATAAAAATTTCATTAATAACATTAAAATAAAATAATAAATGCTAAAAAGCATTATCAAATCCATCTCCTTGAAATTGCCAAGAATAACAAACTTGCAAGATTCCAACTCCTAGAAAATAGGGACCCAATTAGAAAAGTATCTGCCAACTCAACTTGGGCACTCAAGATCTCCATTATTACAATTTAGGATGATTTAATTGAGTTTTAAAAATTTGTAACTCCCCCAAAAATCCATTCCAAGATTGCCTTTTTAAATCTCAAGTTCAACACTACCACCTAGACTATCTCCACTCCAAAATTTGGCAATATTAAAATAAGAGACCAATTATTTATTACAATTTTTGACCTAATATTTTAATTTATTACTCCAACTAAATAATTATCAAACCTTAGGAAAATATAAAATTAGAATTTTTTATTTTTTTGATGTTGATTGTTGTGCACTGGATGCTCCTGCATCAGACACACCGGGTAATTGAATTTTGTGAGTATGACTCACAAAATGGAGTTGAGTAATAGGACTACCCTTTCAAGTTGTAAATAACCTGCAACAAAATTCCATCACTATAACAAGTCTTCTTCCATCTTTTCTTCCAACATCTACTTGGATCATTCTTCATCCTCCACCTATTGTATCTTCTTCTCTCTTTCACCCTTGTGGGACTGAACCCACTACAATCATCTAACCACCTCCACCAATATGGATTCACCTCTTCATCTTCATACATTTCATTCATCTCTACAAAATTCAAATTAGATTTACTTTCCTCTTCATAAAATTCAATAAAATAAGGCATTCCCCTAGTTGATATAACTTCCTTTTCACCTCCATCTACAATCAATGCAAACCATTCATTTTTAATTGTTGCAATTTTTTCTTTTACCTCATCCTCTTGCATGATGATCTCATCTTCAATGTCACATACTTGAAATTCTTCTACACCTTCTCTTTTACATGTAAACAAAACAATGTTAGCATAATCATAGGACCTTTCTTCTCCCATCTGCATCTTCTCTATCTCCTTATCACATTCATCTGACTCTTTCCCTTCAAATAAGATATCAATATTTCTCATCTCCTCTTTGAGTAGGAGATCTTCAACTTCACCAAATTCTTTATCAAATTTAGGAGCCTCAAATTCCATTTCAACTTCTACTTCCTCATGTACCTCATTCTTTCCTTCATCCTTTGCTATAACATCTTTATCCTCTTCAACTACTGCAATTTTATGTTCATCTCCACTCTTTATTGCAACTTCTTTCATATAATCTTTCATGCCTTCCAAAAGAAATGTCTCCTCAGCTTTAGATTCAAAAACTTCTTCCCACTCATCTTCTTCTTCCATAGTTTCACATGTATGCCACTCTACTTCATCTTCTATCTTCCCTACATTCAAAATATTATTAGAATGATAAAAAAAGTTACCATTACCTCTTATCCTTTCCCAATCTACTTTCAAATCTTCCACTGCTTGCTTCAACTCCTCAAATTCTCTCACCTTGTCCATCGTCAGTCTTTCCTTAAGTTCCTCAAGTCTAGGAATTACCGGAATCCATCTAATAATAAAAGTATGTTTTCTTGTTCTCTTTTCCATACTCAAGGCTTCACAAAGCCTCAATAACAAAAAATTTCAAAACCCTCTAAGTTGCATATACACATGCAACAAATCTCTCACACAATCCAACCCTCAGGTCCTGGTGCAAACTACCTCCAATCGACGATTTTTCCTACACACTCAAGAAAACTAGCTCCGATACCACTAATGAAGTAGAATCCAAACCTCAACCATAAACTCCCAACAACATAAGATTCAACTAATTTTTTTTTTTGAAATAACACAAAAACCTGCAAACAATTTGATTCATTAACTATTCAACTATTCTCCATAATACATGGGAATCATTACCAAAATAAAAATACATCATATACAGCCATATGGGCTATTGGAAAATATCAAAAATAATATATTGAGGCTTGATACAATAGAAAATAACACCCACAAATCATAACTCTTCAATCCACCTTCTTCTTGTAGCATCAACCCCTTAAACCTGCAATCTTCAATTGAGAACCACTAAAGCAATGAACTTGCAATCTTCAAATTTCTTGTTGATGTCCAAACACTCTCAAACCTGCAATAAAATATTTTTGATGGACATATTCATCACATACTAATCCCTTCTGAGTCACTTCTACCCAAATCCCTGTAGAAATTAGCTTCTCTCATAATTCTTGTTGAGTGACTAGTTCCAAAAATTGTCAAGTCTTCCCTTTTATGCTGAATCTCCATTTTTTTCTTTTAGCTTCCATTTGAAACGTCCCAACATGATAAAAATGTCATTAATAACATTAAAATAAAATAATAAATGCTAAAAAGCATTATCAAATCCATCTCCTTGAAATTGCCAAGAATAACAAACTTGCAAGATTCCAACTCCTAGAAAATAGGGACCCAATTAGAAAAGTATCTACCAACTCAACTTGGGCACTCAAAATCTCCATTATTACAATTTAGGAGGATTTAATTGAGTTTTAAAAATTTGTAACCCCCCCAAAAATCCATTCCAAGATTTCCTTTTTAAATCTCAAGTTCAACACTACCACCTAGACTATCTCCACTCCAAAATTTAGCAATATTAAAATAAAAGAACAATTATTTATTACAATTTTTGGCCTAATATTTTAATTTATTACTCCAACTAAATAATTATTAAACCTTAGTAAAATATAAAATTAGAACATTTATTTTTGTTTGATGTTGATTGCCTGTGCATCTGGATGCTCCTGCATTAGAAATTTAGAGAAATCTTATGTCTTATGACCTATGGCATAACAATGTTTGCACCTAAATGTAATTATTTTGTAGTCCACCATTGAGTTCCAAATTTTTGAACTAGCCTTGATTATGATATTAGTAGGTTAAGGTTTTGAAAGATCTCTTTCCACTAAAATCAGTGCAAATGTGAAGCAAGAGTGTAGAGTTAATGAGGATTGATCTCCACATGATGTTGTTCGTAATATAAATGTCTCAATGGAGTTTATGATTGAGTTGAGATGAGAGGAGCCCCAAAAATTTAATGGTAGATTTAAGAGTCTTGCCTAAATTGGAATAGTTAAAAATGTTTTTTGGTGAATGAGCTGAAATTTCTCTATCCTTAAGAAGTTTGAAAGTCACATAGAAGAAGCCTTTGGCACAAGGGCCAATTCAAAGTTCACCATCTAGTAGAAGTTGTTAATGTTCAAGTATCCATTCATTCAACTCTAACAGATTTAGCTAGGTGATTTTAGATTTATTTGCATACATAGTTATAAATAAATATTTTTTAATTCTAGAAAATACTCTAATTTTTTCTTGATTGTTATTTTTTATGATTTATATTAATTTTATGTAAAAACATTAACTTACACTAAGGTGATTTTGATACAATATTAGGAATTAGAATTTAGATGAGTTGAGTTATTATTTGCATATAATATAAATAATAATAAATATATAAATGCACAAAAATTTATGATCTAGAATAAATCACATAGGAGCACAAGGACATAGAAACACTTAATTAGGTGGGAAGAACCAATAAAAAATCCACAAAGTAGCTTTAATAATTAAAAAATTACATGATTGTCTATAAAACCTTGGGAATATCACTTCTTTGAAACGACCTCCAAAGATTCTCTAGTGCAAGATCAAAATTATTCACTAAATCTTAAATCTCCACTATTGAATCCCAATTTGTAACCTTCCCTTTAATATATAGGGAAACAAGGTAGATAACACCTATTTGAGAAGTTACCATACCTTTTGATAACAATGCTAGTTTTAATTAATAAATAAAATAATAATAAATACTAATTGTAGATGTCTAAATTTGGACAATTAATTTATCCAAATTCATCCCCTTTTGTCTTATTTTCGTTAATTAAGTAATACTCCTATTATTTAATTAATATCTTTAATTCTGCCAAATCCCTAAGATATTTAATCAATAATACTTTATCTCTTTAATCCTCCCTCCATCAATTGAATTAAATAAATATTCCATTTATTTAATCCCCTTTATGTCACATCCTCCATTTTTTTATCTTATCCTAATCCTTCTTCTAATCCCATCATTAGGATGTGCACATGCCTAATCCTTGATTAGGATGTGTCACATCCTCCAACTTTTGCAAGTTGGCCTCTAATCTCTCTTAGCCACCTAACCCTCCTCTAATCCTTCATTACTCTTTCCCATGTGATCTTTGACTTGTCACATCAAGTCACATGTGAAATCTAACCCTCTTCTAATCTTCATTAATTAATCTAATCAAGTACTTGCACAATCCTAATCACCCCCTTTAGTCAACTCTCCCCATCCCCCAAGGAATTTTTAATTCCTTTTTATTCATCCAAGGCACTCCACTTCCCCATGTGAATTTTTAATTCACCTTTTAATCCCCCAATGCACCCTTTGGAATTTAAAATTATTTCCCATCTCCCCATGTTAATATTTGAGGAATTTTTAATTCCTCACATGTCCTCTCACCCACATGGGGACAAGTACTTCATTTATGAGGAGATCTTGTCCAATCCCAAGGTACTTTGTACCCTTCTCCATGTCATGTCCTTCTCCTTCCACCTCATGTCCACTTCACCTTTTAGGGCTATCTCACATGCCACATGTCAAGATGTGAGGGCTTGTGAGTTCTCAACTCACCTTAGCCCTACATCTTGATATTTGGTGGATCAATCTCAACCGTCCATTTCCCCTAGGATTTCCCAAAAATCCTATAAATACCCCTCTCTTTTCTCTCATTTTGGGAGAGATCATTTGTGCTAGCCAAACTCTTGCAGTTTTGTTTCTCAACCTCTACTTAGCCATTTTCACATTTTCATCCACTTGCATCCATCTTCACATCCTCATCTAGCTTGCATCTTGCCATCCAAGGAGCATACACATCAAAGTTCGAAGGGCCAACCAAAGGATCGACTCAACGCAAGGTATAAAGTTCTATTTTGTGGTTTTGTCTTGTTTTGTTTCCAACTTAGGCTAATCTTGAAGTGTAGGTTGTTTTAAGTTGTTTATTTGCACTCTTTTGCTTGTTGCTTGATTTCTAACGCCTAAATTTGACCTATCACATTTCTGGCACACCCGGTGGGACCCACAAATGGGTCTATTTTCTTCACGTTTGCTATTTTTTGCATTTTTCAAGGTCCAGGTTGCAGGGTGGCGGACTGGGCCTAACAGAGTGGCGGATCTATCCAGAGGTGGCGGATTGGTCCTGCAGTGGCGGATTGGTCCTTCAATGGCAGACTGGTCCTAATTCAGTGGCGGATTGGTCCTAATGCAGTGGCGGACTGGTCCTAATTCAGTGGCGGATTGGTCCTAATTCAGTGGCAGACTGGTCCTAATTCAGTGGAGGATTGGTCCTGGAGTGGCGGATTGGTCCTAATGCAGTGGTGGACTGGTCCTAATTTAGTGGCGGATTGGTCCTAATTCAGTGGCGGATTGGTCCTAATGCAGTGGCAGACTGGTCCTAATTCAGTGGCGGATATGTCCTAACAGAGTGGCGGATCTGTCCTCCAAAAGGTAAAAATTTCCAGTTTTCCCGAATTGTCTTTTGGTAAAATAGGAACATAGTTTTAATTAAAGGGGTGTCAATAAACCTTGCTTGGCGTGTTTGGGAAGGCTATTTGACGTATCCAATCCCCTTGCGCCATTTGGCGATCCTGGGTGACGAGAAATCGTAGCTTTCCAAGTCCTTTTGAGTCACCTATTTTTCACTTTCTTAGTGGGACCTGCTTGGGGATTTCATCACCCCAAGGGACGATTCCAACCACGCTGCACCGGGCGGGTATAAGGGGGAGAGCGAAAGTTGTACCCTCAATCCAACCACGTTGTAATTGGCGAAGCGTCGGGATGACGTGAAGAGTTGGTCCGAGCCTTTAGTATCTCGCTAAGGTTCCCGACTCACGCTTGTAACGGGTTGGTGTTCACGGTTTGGGCATCACGTACCGTGCGTATATCGAGGACTCCTTAGCAACCATGTTCATCCTAGAGTAGAAGATGTAGACACCTAAAAATGACCTAGGCCTGCAAGCTTCATTTTTACCACTTTCGTCCTAGCATAAGTAAGACATTTAATTATGTCCTTGGTCCACATTCGACTATTGATTAAATAATTCATAATTATTTAATTAATTCATGTCCTTTGATTCTTTATGATTATTAAATAAATAAATTTTAATTTATTTATTAAACGCACTAACTGTCTTAATTAAATAAATTGATTAATTTATTTAATTAATTAATCTTATCTCTGAATTAAATAATTTAATTTAATTATTTAATTGCTAATTTCATATTCTTCTCATTTTAAATAAATTAAATTATTTAAAATATCATGTCAATCCTAACTGTCAGTCCTTTTTGATAAATAATCTGAAAAAGATTATTTATTATCTCGAAATCCATAATTTGAATTATTTTAATTCAAATTAGTAATTAATCTTCCAAAAATCAAGTAATCGGGCAGATTCTTGATTTTCCAAATCTTATCTTCAGAATCTTATCTCTTTGATTTTTTGAATCTTGCAAATCAGGCGATCTTATCTCTTTGATTTTTCGAATCTTGCAAATCAGGCAATCTTATCTTCTTGATTTTTTTGAAAATCTTCATTATCTAATTAATTTCCTCATTTATTCTCCACCATTGATCCAATTTTATTCTGACCGTTTGATTAAGGATTTTGCCCTAACCCTAATTAGGGATTCTCAGGTTTAATCTGGATCGTTCATTTTAGGGTCTCATCACTAATTTATCTCGTCCATCCGTTCGAAATGGCCTTTTCTATAAAATGCCCTTTCCTTCTCATTTTTCATATCTTGACATTTTACGTAATTACTATAGGCATTTATTTACTCTTACTTATTCATTGTCATAGGCATTTGATTAATATTGGCATTTATTCTAGGCATAGGCATTGACTTTTAGACATTGGCAATAGTCATAGGCATATCAAATCCTTCGAATCTTGTTGTAGGGCTTAGGCATTTTGGATTGCTCAAAGTACAAATCTGAGGGCAACATTTCCAGCAAGCAAGAAGGTGTAACGAAGATCAATCATGGAAGATGGAGACTCTTGGTGATATATTTCCTTTTCGTTTTCATTTCATTTCCATTGTACTTCATTATTTCATTGGATTTTAATGTTATTTGTGCTAACCCATCTAACAATCTGATTTCCCTTGATTACATTGGTGAACCTGACGTTTTGTAGAGAAATTCGTGTGTGTTTTTGTTTTCTTTTCACTATTTTGCAGGTTACAGCCAAAACGTCATACGAAATCCCGTCACCTTCAGTTGAGCATAGAAAAATGGGCGAATAAAATATTTTCAAACAGTTTTTGGGTTTTGTAGATCTCACTCTCAGATTTCCAGAACATCAAACGGTTTTAAATTCGTTGAGATTTGATAAAGTTATGGGTATTTTACTATTCACTATTTTTTTAATTTAATTCTTAAACCCGCGTTTTCTTTTGTCTATAACATTTGTTTTGTGCAGAATCGTGGAAAAAGTTTTCTAGGTTTTGAAGGTCTATCATTTAGCTTTTCATGGATATCTACCACTTGAAATTTTGTTAAGTTTGGATGAAGTTATCACTATTTCAAGTTTGCTGTTTTCATTTAAGTTTTTATTTATTTTTTTATTATTTTTGTTACTAATCTTTTCTGGTAGCGTGTGGCGATCTTTTTCGTGTGTCCAAGACCATTATCTACAAAACTACTAACTTATTGTTTGCAGATTCGCATGTCAAAGAGGGAAACAAACAAATAGTGTGCTTGTTTATTTCTAGATTAGCAAACACTTAGTTTTGGTGCTTATAAAAAGAATCATGTCTTTTGTGTTTGATTGTGCTTGTGGAGTGGTAGGTGAGTATGCTCTCACTTGGTGAAAACCTTGTGATCAGAAAACCAGACCCATTCTGTTTTTTGTTAATTACCCTTCACGATTCGGTATATCGGAGTATCCTCTCCCCTTGCGCATTCGTGCGATCCTGGGTGTAAGAGAAACGGTTATCGACTCTAGAACTTGGGCCTGTCCTGGTGGGAAAAAGTACTCACCGCAGGACGACTCAGACCGGTAGCACCCTGACACCGAGGGACTTCCAGCCGGTATAAAAAAGTGGGTTCTTGGGGAAAGCCCAAGAATCACGAGCGTGGTTCCGACGAGATGGATCCGAAAGGGGACTCTCGCCGCATGGATCACGCCCCACGAACGGAATGCCCGAATTAAACACCCTTGTCTTAGTGTCCAACCGTTCTATTGGCCGTTGCTTGATATAGTGCAGGGTACAGTATCATGCCCGAAGATTACTCACTACCGATCCCCTTGAGTAGAGATAGCAATTTTTGGGATGTCACTACCCAATGAATCCGAATTTGGTGTGCTCGAATGACGTTAATGAGCCGTGGAGGGGAGTCAATGCCACCAAATTCTAAGTTGTCCGCTCTCGAGAAGGAAAGGTGTTCATCACCAATCCGGGGTATAATTGGTGGGCTATATCAAGTATACAAACCCAAGGCCTAGTGGCCTTTTTAAGATTGTGCTTATCTCATGTGTGCTTGGATACCTTTTAAAACACTGTGTTTGTCAAGTGCATTCTGGTTTTGTCACAGTTCAAACAAAACATTCATCAAAACAAGTCAAAACTTCCATCAAAACAACACGAAAATCAGGTTGAAACTAAATTGAGTCGCATCTGTCAAACCGCAAGTGATTTTCAGCGACACAACTGATCTGTCAAAACGCATCTGAAACCTGAGGTCTTCAAATTGTCAACCATTCATCAAACACTATCATCAAAAAGATTCTATCAGAAACCAAACTTGATATTGCTCAAAGTCTTGTCTAAACTTGCATTAGTCACCATAGGTTGCATACCTCATTCCTTTTAGTTTAGTACATTCAATATTACGTTGTCCCTAGGTACATACTTGCATACTTAGGATTAGGAAAATCTTAAGCACACCTTTGCAAAAACATTGTTTTTGAAATTAGACCCTCTTGGACCAAGTTATCAAACCTCCTTTTAGTCATTGTCCTCTTTTGTGAGATTTCTTCCAACTCAAAAGTCTAGTTTGGAATACTCACTAGTCATCTAGACCTAGTCAACTTGTCAGTCCAACGAAGTCCTTTAGCAGTCCAAATCGTAAACAAAGTTCGAGCTTAGAAGTGCTTAGATAACCTTGTCTTACATTGCATACAAATTGCATACCCTTTTCTCAAAAATCCAAAAACATTAGTCATTCTAGGCGTCATTTTGAACTTAGACTTCACATAGTGTCATACTTGCATTTAGTTGTCACTCCAATTTGAGCAAAATCAGTTCATGGTTGAGACTAGGCTTCAAAGACAACAACGACAAATGGCAAACTTTGGACAAGATTCTTATCCCAACTTTGACAATAACATTTACGACACGAACAAACATTGGACTTTTTCTGACCCATTTCACAACATGAACATGCAATCTTCCATGAACATGCCATCTTCATCACAAAATATTTTTGAGCCATTCATAGAAAGAGACCAAAATGGAAGAGTATATTTCAAAGACATAGAAGTTGCAAAGCAAAATCCTGATATATTCTCCTTTGCAAAAAAAATAGTCTTACGTGACCCTCAAAGGTATCTAGCCATGCTTTTGGATGAAGGGGCTAAGTTACCACAAGGCTTTGACATAAATACTTTGCCACCTCCATCTGTCTACCCTCACCATCAACAGTCATTTGACACAAATCCTGCCATTAATTCGCAACAAACGTCCACTTATCACCCTTATCCTAACCTTGACAAGGGAAGCCAACTGTCCACTAGTCCATTCCAAACCTCCACATCATATTCTGACCCTTCACCTATCAATCCCGTCCAAGCCTACATCCCTTATCAACTATCTACCAACTCATGTCAAGTCCCCACATCATACCACACCAATCCAGTCGAAGTCTCCATGTCATATCCTTCTCCTTCAATAATTAATCCATTCCAAGACTCCATGACATATTCAGTCCAAGATCCCATGTCATATCCTAGTCCTTCACATACTAGTCCAGTCCAAGTTCCCACGTCCTATCCTAGTCCTTTGGTCATTAATCCTTTTCAAGTCACCCCCTCACAAGCCACATCTAGTCATGAAAATTCTATCATAGTCCAAAGTCAAATCCCATTTAATAAACTTGAGGATACATGTCAAAATGAAAGCCCAAAGCATAACCTTATAATGTCACCCTCATGTCAAGAACAAGGTAGTCCATCCCATGACCCTATCTTAAACTCCATTCAAAGAGTCCCTCAAGACAATCATGACATCCAAAACACACCTATCCATGACAACCCCATCTTTGAACAAGACCCTACCATTGACCAAGAAGTCCAAATCCATGACAACCTCATTTTTGACCAAGACCCTATTGTTGACCAAGAAGTCTAAAACGATCCACTCGACCTTTACACCATTTATGATCAAATACTTTTCAATCCTATACAGGCCTCGACTATTGACAGTTTCCAAAATGAGACACTTGCCTCCATGGGACACATAGACGATATTCCTCAAGCACAAGAGTATTCCAATATGGACATATTTGAAAATAATCAAGCTATAGCTGAATTTACTGGACTCTATGACACTGACCATAATGATGGCTTGGACATTGCCTTGGAAGCACCAACAGAATTATTTGAACCTGACATGTCACATGATCAGACCAAAGACATCAGTCAGGAATATGTCCAACATGAAAATGAAGCTAAGATACTTTATCAACTAGGATCATCTATCTTTGTCAGAATAGGCTTTCTTGCAGACGAAAATATTACGAGTGACAGTGTCCATAGACATCATGATGGGTTAGCATCTTGCTTTCAAAACAACAAATACCCCATCGCAAATAGAATCTGTCAAAGCATGCAATATCAAGGCAAAGGACTAGGCATACATGAGCAAGGCATTCTTGAACCAATACAGCTTCAAAAAAATTATAGACATCAAGGTCTTGGCTATTCCTTAGATAGCAAATCAAACGATGTCAGTGGTACCTCCTCGATACTGGGGGCAACCTTGTCAGATACAAATGTCAAAATGGAGTCCATGAGAAATCCTTGTCATAAGATTGCTGCCAACACCCCCTCCACCCACACCATCAACTGTCATTTTATGATGAATCAACCTCCCCTTCGGAACCAACAAAAACAAAAGTCTTACAAGTCAAAAGATCAAAATCAATTGTCAAAGACCATTTAATCAAAGAAAAAGACAAGTGGACAAATGAAATTAAAATGGATCCCAAAGGAAAGTGGATCAAACAAAGACACCAAGTCAAATACAAAAGTCAATCACAATGTGGAGCCACAAGACAAGAGGACTCCCACATATAACACATGTCCACCTCCTTCAAAATGGTCATCAATCAAGGCATATAAAAGTGTTGGTTCCAAATGCCATCCCTCCAAAATCCGTCATACACCATCCCAAGTTTGGAAAATAAAAAGTCATTCATCCAAACGTCCAAACAACCTTTCCACGTCTACCATCATCTGTCATAATCCTACATCTCACCTAAAGTCCAAAAATCCTACGTCACAAATCCGTCACATCATGGCAGCAACTCTTTACCACAAGGACTCTCATGGCACTCTATTGCGATGTGCATATTTTGATAAGGCCAATTCTAGTATCAGAAAGGATCACAATGACATTAATCAGTTGTATACAAGTGCTACGATCCTGACAAGACAACTCCTTCAGCAAGGTTATTATTGGCATATCATGGCACCAGTCTCTACATCGGCACCGTCAGTGGATTCAGAACAGTCAGTGGTTATCTAAAGCATCCAAGCTATCCACATATCAGAAATACAAAAAAATCAAAAATTAAAAAATCGTCACCCTGATGAAAACCTGGCAAACAGGCGTCTTGGTGACACCAAAAAAATTAGAAAATCAAGAAAATAGTAAAGAGAAAATTTTCATCCAATGGTGAAAACCTGACAAACAGGCACCCTGGATAAGTACCATGATGAAAACCTGGAAAACAGGTGTCATGTGTAAAATAAATCATCTATGTGGACTCTTACACTTGGGGGCAAGTCGTCTCATTTCCCATACCTTCCTCATGACATTGACATCCGTCCATCTTAACCCTATCATTTCCATATCATTCCCACCTATCTTGGTCTTGACATAAAACTGACACACATAAATCATGCTTTGGGAAAACTCTTGACATGTCTATCCTTCGATCATACACGATTCATGAAACATCATGTCATTGACCACCATAGTCTTATTGTCCTTATATGACATAGTCATTGAAAATCATATGACAATTCCCTTAGTCTCATGTCTCCCGTCCTTTACCAAGGCCACCCTCTCATCCTTTCATGTCTATCACCTGTCTTGGCTTTCCCTTGTCAAACGGTCTAAGGATAATCATCATCCCATCTAGCCCTAACCAAGTCATTCCAAATGCAACAAGTCCAATTCATACAAGCACATTATCCAAAATTTTACTTGACTGCGTTCCTGGCCCAGCTGTAGACCTCTATACTTTTGTCAAATTATCGTCATCATCCTCATGTTGTTTCGGGATGCGTCCTTCCCACGTCAAACAACGTTGTCATCACCTGTCAATTGGTATTCAGCTTGACTAAGGGCACAATCATGTTTGTCCTTGGATTCTCATGTGTAGGCATCAGTTATTTGCATTTGTCGCGATCCTCTTAAATGTCAAAATCCAAAAAAATCATAAAACGACAAAAAGACCAAAAACATCACAAAAAGTCCTAAAAAGACAAAAACATCACAAAAAGTCCTGAAAAAAGACCAAAAACATCATAAAATGTCCTGAAGAAAGAACTAAAAATCATAAACCATCTTGAAGAAAAACACAAAAACATCTGAATCAATGTCAAAATCCTAAAAATGGAGTCAAAGTCATTCATGTCAGTCAGTCCATGTCATTGTCGAACTACGTTGTCTCTGCGCATTTGCTACGTAGGCAAGACCATTAGTCAATGAGTCCCCGAGACATTAGGTTAGTCCTTTTTAGGTTGGTCCAAATAAAATCATGGCATTTGTCACAATCGTCACATCAGTCAAATAAGTCAGACATAGTTAAAATCAAACACAAGACAGTCATTTGAAACGTCAATGTCAAAATTGGTCAAAATTAGACAACACAGTCCAAGCAATCATACAGTCAACATCAGTCACCTTGCCAAAACACATTAGTCAAAACAATGTCAATCTCGTCACTCTTTGGTCCTCTTCAAGATGTGTCCTTCTTGGAGTTAGACCTCATCAAAATGTCCTTTGCCTTTTCAGGATGTGTCCTTCCTAACAATAGGCCCCGTCAAACTGTCAACACCGTCAAATTGGCAAAACTCTTAAACTGTCACAACTATCAAATCGACAAGAAATCAATCTTTGACAAACAAACATTGGCAAACAAAATAAAATGGCTGTTAATATTTTTGGTCTATCTTGTCTTATCTTTTGACTATCTTGGCTATTGTCTTATATTTTTATTGTCTTGTCTTTTGGTCATGTTACTAGCTACCTCGAGGATGTCCCGTGAAGGATTTAGAGGTGCGATGACGTCTCCTGGCCTATTTTATTTTCTTTGACTACTGTCTGTGGATTGTCTTGACAAAAAGACTGGGGCAACTTCGCCCTTAGTATGAGTTAGGACATTCCTTGTCTGTGACTGTCTATTTTTCAAGTGGATGACCTTGCACACCTTGGTCTACATCATACCATGGTGTTTGTTGTCCATTTGTGTCATTTTTACTGCCCAATGATGATTAAGAGCAATAAATATTAAAAGTCCTATGGTAAGGTTTGGAGGATTTGGTCTAGGAACATACATGCATCTCCTTTAGTCATGTCATCTTCTCTTGCCCATCTCATATAGGCATTGCATCCATAGCATCATCCATATCTTTTTCGATAACATTTCTTTGTCTCTTCATATTCTAGTCTTCTCATTAATTTCGAGAGCACACCCATGTTCTTGGAACCTGTCTGTCCTCTCGAGGGGGCATATCGTAACCCTCCTCGTCATTCTTCCTCATCTTATTTTGCACTAGGGCATTTTTGACTTCTTTTTCTTTGTCACAACGCGACAAGCGACATTATGACAAAGAGGGGCAAAATGTAGACACCTAAAATGACTGGGCACGGCTTCTGTTTTTACCACTTTAGATCCTAGCATGAAGTAAGACGATTTAATTATGTCCTTGGTCCACATTAGACTATTGATTAAATAATTCATAATTATTTGAATTAATTCCCACCATCCTTTGATTCTTTATGATTATTAAATAAATGGTTGCTAATTTATTTATTAAATCGTCACTAAGCGTCTTAATTAAATAGAATTGATTAATTTATTTAATTAATTAATCTTATACGCTGAATTAAATAATTTAATTTAATTATTTAATTGCTAATTTCATATTCTTCTCATTTTAAATAAATTAAATTATTTTAAAATATCGTAATCAATCTAGCTGTCAGGTCCTTTTTGATAAATAATCTGAAAAAGATTATTTTATTATCTCGAAATCCATAATTTGAATTATTTTAATTCAAATTAGCAATTAATCTTCCAAAAATCAAGTAATCGGGCAGATTCTTGATTTTCCAAATCTTATCTTCAGTCTGAATCTTATCTCTTTGATTTTTCGAATCTTTCGTCGGTGATCTTATCTCTTTGATTTTTCGAATCTTGCAAATCAGGCAATCTTATCTTCTTGATTTTTCAAAAATCTTTATTATCTAATTAATTTGTCTCATTTATTCTCCACCGTCTATCCAATTTTATTTTGACCGTTCGATTAAGGATTTTTCCTTAACCCTAATTAGGGATTCTTGGGTGTAATCTGGATCGTTCGTTTTAGGGTCTCATCACTAATTTATCTCATCCGTCCGTTCGAAATGGCCTTTTCTATAAAATGCCCTTTCCTTCTCATTTTTCATATCTTGACATTTTACGTAATTACTATAGGCATTTATTTACTCTCACTTATTCATTGTCATAAGCATTTGATTAATATTGGCATTTTGTTTTAGACATAGACATAGGCATTGACAATAGTCATAGGCATAGCAAATCTTTCAAATCTTGTTGTAGGGCTTAGGCATTTTAGATTGCTCGAAGTACAAATCTGAGGGCAACATTATCCAGCAAGCAAGAAGGTGTAACGAAGATCAAGCATGGGAAGATGGAGACTCTTGGTGATATATTTCCTTTTCATTTTCATTTGATTTCCATTGTACTTCGTTATTTCATTGGATTTTAATGTTGTTTGATCTAGCCATTTAACAATCTGATTTCCCTTGATTCTGAGAGCTTTGTTGGCCATACCCATCTCTACTAATCTTAGGGTTGTGATGTCTGAATTGTCTTTCTTGTGCAAAACCAGTCATTATTAGTGTTTGCTATATTTTGGGTCCTTTGCCTTACCCATCCATCAAAAAATCAAGCTTAAACTTATCCTTTGGAGGACTTATCCTTATCCTTTGGCGGACCTGTCCCAGTGCAGTGGCGGATTAGTCCCAGTGCAGTGGCGGAGTGCAGTGGCGGATCTGTCCCAGTGCAGTGGTGGATTTGTCCTACTGCAGTGGCGGATCTGTCCCTGTGCAGTGGCGGACCTGTCCCAGTGCAGTGGCGGACCTGTCCAGTGCAGTGGCGGATCTGTCCCAGTGCAGTGGCGGATTTGTCCTACTGTAGTGGCGAATTTGTCCTGAGTCGCGATTAGGCCGGACTTTGTCACTGTCGCGTTAAAGCGGACTGTCGATCGTTAAGCGATTTTGTCGCTATCACGATTGGCCGGTTGACTTAATACGCTCTTTCTTCCCGGGGCCGCCATTTCCACACCGTTTGTCCGATTGACTCCGTTCAAAAACAGTTCTTCTCATCTTTTCGTGCTCTTTCCGATGATATATACCACTTTATGCTTTTGAGAAGTTGGCCGGGGCACCTTTTTCTTCACCATCTGCCTCCTCGAGGGGGGTATACCCTACCATTCTCATCCATTTTCTCGTTCTGAGTAAACATTCATCTATTTCACATATCCTTTCATCATTGAACTCAGTTCTATCATTTAGATCATCCGTTTACTCGTTAGAGTAAACATTCATCATCACACATATCCTTTCATGGTGCGAACCCTCGTTTTTGTCGATTACGATCATTTGTTTACTCATTCAAGTAATTGTTTCATCGATCCGATCCAACCATTTGCTCATTTTGAGGTATTTGTTCATCACTTTCCTATCATCCATTTCTCGATCAAGTCATACGGCACCACCATCAAATCCACGGACGTGGTTTATTGTCCAGTGCGTAGAAGTGTTTGATCACGTCGTCATCATTAACATCCTCTTAGGATTTTCATCCATCCTAAGTTGATCATCATTGTCGGCCCAATCAATCCATTTTCAATCTCAAAGTGGATTCAGTGCCGCAAATCATCCATTCATCCTTTAATCCAATCAATCAGCATCCTAAGTCACCTAGGGTAATCTATGAACGACGTTTACAGTCCCTTTCGTCATCCTACCCAATCCATCATCAGGTGCTTTCAATCCAATCCGATCAATCCAAATCCAATCCAATCCAATCCAATCAGCATCCTATCCAATCACCTTGACCAATCAATCTACTTCCATCTCCAAGGTAGATTGATTGTCCGTAATCATCCTTGATAATCCAATCGATCATCAAAATCAATCCATCGCATCATCAATCATCCTAATCGAGCTTTAGTCGATCCTAATATGAGCTTTATCCCGCGAATCCGTTGGGCTTTTGTCCATTTCCATCCAAAATCTTTATCCATCATCTTTATCCTTTTCATCATCATGAATTCTTATCCTCCATCAATGGTGATCGAAACCCTAATTACATCGGCGATGATAATGAAGATCTTGTTGATCAAGGTATCGACATCGTCCCCTTGACACTATCATTGCTAGTAACTTTTCTCTACCACCCACCTTCCAAAATCCAATCACCCCATCGAGTTATCCCATCATGACTTCATCTATGCCTAATCACACTCCTTATGCTACCTTTGACAAGGGATGTCCATCATATCCATCATATCCTTCATCTACATCGTCCTCTTATCCAACACCTGCATACTCTTATCCTAGTATGCCATCACAATACCCTCATCCTAATCCCTCATCCACATCCTCCTATCTTAATCCTTCATCCACATTTATCCATTACCCCAATCTCCCATACCAATTTGCTCACCCTAATCCTACATTCACACCTTCCTATCCTAGTCAAACACACCCATCAACTTACCCTAATCCAACATCCGCATCTCCCTATATTAATCCAACACCTGCATCTTCCCATCCTAATCCACCATCCCAATACCTTTATTACAACATGTCACCCATATCTTCTACCAACGATCCACCATCCATGTCATCCTATCCTAACTCCCCATGCCCATATCCTTACCTTAATCCTCCATCCAGTCTTAATCTTCCATCTAATCCTAGCCCACCAATCCCTAGTCCTAATCCCCCACTAATCCATAAACCTTCATCCACTCCCACCTCACCACCTCAGCCTAGTGTATTCAAGTTTCTCCAAGGACTTATAACAAAGGAAACATCCCCCACTCCACACATTGCAGTCGTGGAACCATGCCATCCCAACCCATCATCCATGGTCATTAGTGACAAGACCCTTCTCCATCCAACACCTATCATTGATGATACCATCACATCCTCTGAATCTATTGAGTCCCCATCTCCTACCATCACATCCGCTGAATCCGTTGAGTCCCCATCTCCTACCATCACATCCTCTGAATCCACTAGGTCCCCATCTCCTACCATCACATCCTCTGAATCTGCTGAGTCCCCATCTCCTACCATCACGTCCTCTGAATCCGCTGAGTCCCCATCTCCTACCATCACATCCTCTGAATCCATTGAACCCCCATCTCCTACCATCACATTCTTTGAATCTGTTGAACATCCACCTGCTACTCCAAGAGTCATTGAACCCATCCACAATGCCCAAATCCATTCTGATAACTGCATTGAATCCTCCATCCTTCCATCTTCCCCACTTGAAGAGTCCCCCCATGACTCCATTATCATGCCTCCCACACACGATGAGTCATGCCAAGAGCCTGACCCAAAGCATGCCAACATATCCCCTCCTCCAGATCAAGATCCTACCATCCCATCTAGTCTACCACAAGATGACAGTCCCCCATCCATTCCATCCCATGATCCTCTTGACGTTCAAGATTCTACCATTCCATATCTATCTCCATTACATGAGCCTACTACCACAAAATTAGATCCTATCATATCCCCTACTCCCTCTCCAGATACAACCCATCCACATGCTGCTATCCCACCATCTCCCTCTCATGATCCCCCATCATCGCCTAAAACTACTATACCTACATCGCTTGCATATCCCCTTGGTACTCTCACATTCTTCCATGGTGGCCTCCTCGCAGAAGAAAAGCATAGTGTATTTACCGCCCATCATCCTCCACCTAATGATGGACTCGCATCATGTCTCCAGAATAACACAAATCCTATCATGGACCGCATGCTCAAGAAAATGAACTATCAAGGAAAAGGTCTAGGCCTTCATGAACAAGGTATTTTAGAGCCCATCCAAGTCAAAGAACAAGTCTGCATGCAAGGTCTTGGACCTATTTCCCAAGAATCACAATCTAAAGATGTTGGTACAACCTCTAGACGTCCTCAACGAGCCTTTTCCAAAAGAAATGTCAGCTCTTCCCATCGCTCCACCAAATCATATGCTGCCATCCCTCCTCCTCTATCGTATCACCTCAAAACAACCGTCCATATTCCTCTGTCATCTGCTCCATCCATTTTGGGTCCTTACGTCCCTCCATCCACCATCTCCTGTCCTTCATCTACTCTCTCCATCTTGGGTCCGTATATCCCAATATCACCTCCTCCATCTCATTCGCTCATCCATCCAACACCTATCCATGTCATCCATCATAAACATCCCTCTCGCATGTCCCATAATCAAGATCAACAAAGGCACATACCTAAACATCCCCCATCTACACGTAATCCCCATACTCCTACCTGCATTGCTCCACATCGTCCATCCCCTCACACCCATCCCATTGCTAGTACGAGCACTTTGGATGCCAGAGGAAAAATGCATCAATCTAAACACCCTCATGAATCCAACGCTTCCCATGTCCCCTCTAAAAGACATGGTAAAGAAAAGAAAATCAAAATCCCAAATCAAAATCAAATCTATAGCTCGCAAAGAGCCAGCAAAGCAAAGATCACAACCATGTGGATCCCAAAGAAAAAAGATGCAATGCCATCAAATGAAA
>VDFB02092583.1:0-20453 GCA_007258455.2 Sequoia sempervirens | reverse complement strand
TGATTCACCCCCCTCTCAGTATTTTGGGTGTTCAACATATCAAAACAGAAGGTCTAATGATAATATCCATAGAAGATGCTTGTTCTTTTTGTGGTTGAGGTTTAGGATTTTCCTGTCTTAATGAAGATGGAGGATCATCATGCATTTCTTGAGGTAATTTTATATTTTTATTTTCTATGTTGTTCTTTTCTTCTTTTTCTTGCAACAAACAAGCAATAGAACGACATTTATGCCTACACTCTCTAGCATTTTGGTTTTTTTTCGTTCATTTTTCAACTTGTGATTATGTAGGAGTGGGTTTATCAACCACAGGTTTCTTTTCTTCCCTTCAGGGAGGAACAAAAGGAACCACAAAAGGTTGTTCAACTGCTTTCTCTTTACCTTTATAGACTTGTTTTATTTTAGGAGGCATAATGAGACTTAATTGGTTATCTTGTGGTCTCTTATAGGAAATAGGTCGAGGATTTGCTATGTTTTGGTCTTAGTTACTATGTCTTTCTTATGGATGTTGGCCTAGTTTTGCCTAGATTTAATGTTGTAATGTGGTCAACACATTCACATTAGGTCTTTGACCCTTGTGAATCAATAAGAATTCTATGATGTCTTGTAAAAGTGTTGTGAAGTGTTTTAACCCACTTTCACACTTTTATAGGACCCTTTTATTATAATTCACCTAAATAACCTCTTTTTATCACTTACCAAACCTTATTTGAAAGTGTTGTAAAGAGTTGTAACAAACTTTCATGGTTTTCTAGTCTTGTCATCGATAATTTTACCCTTTCTTATGTTTAAATGACCCCTTAATGCACTTTATGGCCCTACTAAAGTGTGTTTTGAAGAATAATCTCGTTAAACATCATTAAATACACTTTAATTCTTGACACCCATTAAAATTTCCCTGGTGGGACCAAGTCACCACCTGGGGTGACTTAGTCCCACTGGGAAAAAAAATCAAAATTATTTCAAAATTTTGGCGGGATATTATTCTCTTAACGTTAAGGTCGGCCTATGATGTGGTATTTTTAGGAAATTTTGTATAATCAAGTATAAATAAAGGGTTTTCCTCTCATTTGCACTCCAATACATTAATTCACATACATACATTCATTCTCTCATTCACTTAATAATTCTCAAGCATTCTAGGCATTATCAAGTCTACATTCGAGCATCTACATGGATATCTTCAGATTTCTACATCAAGGGTTTGGTGAGTTGTAGCATTGCATGTTGTTCATTCATCATTCTATTTCTATTTCATTTCATTTTCAAGGGTTTGATTACCACATCAGGGTTTGACCAAGGGAAACCCCTATTCACTAACCCTTAACCCTTTTCCCCTCTTTACATGTGTGTTTTGGAGGTCTTGTATGTAGATTTGTCAAAGAGAAAGGTGTTAAAAGGTGTCATAATTTCATCAAAGTCATTGAAATTCAACAAATCCCCAAGAGAAGCTTGGAGACCATCTACAAACCGAATTTTGCAGATTCAAATCTGGACACTTGTCAGGAACCAAAGTGCAGACCGAGAGCTATAGATTGCATCTTCAAAATCCCTGAAAGCTATAGGTGGACTAAGTTTCCATAAGTGGTGAATTAGTCCCACTACTAGGCTTGAAAAGTTTTTTCTGTATATTTGGATACCCTTTTGGTTGAAACCTGTTCTGAAAAAAACTCCCTGAAATAGGACTAAGTCGCCCAGCTTGGTGTAAGTGTCCTCGTTGGCTTCAACAATAAATTTTGTAGGATTCCAAAGCCTCTCTACATCACATTCCCATTTCTAGGTGCACTTATCCAATCTCTTTCATTTATTTTATTGTTTGTTTGCACTCTTAGGTCATTTTGCATACAACATTGTGTTTTCAAAAACATTACATTTAATTGGTTTTGCATTAATAATCAACATCTTTTATCATTTTATTGCATTTAGGACATTAAATTTAGGAACATTTCATTCATACTTGCATTAGTATTGAGTGGGGACATTGCACATTTTGGCCTACCTCTCTCCTTTTAGTTGAAAAACCCTAGAAGTGTTAGGGAGTCTTGTGGTGCCAAAATCTTTGTCCACATTTTGGTGAACCTGACGTGACTTGCATTTTCCTTACTATTCTTCTACATTTTATTTTTCTTTTGTGTGTTTGCATGTGTGTAATGTGTTCCCCCGTGATGTTTTGTTTAATGTTCTCTCTTTTTGTGTCATTCCTCTATTTGTACCTTCTTTCTTCTCTATGTCGTACAATGCTTTCATCTTTTTCTTTTTGACTTTTTCTTGTGTTTCATTTTGAGGATGATGCAAGGAATTGAGACATTCATGTCTCTTTTATGTTGACCCAAAAGGACCTTTTATTTCCCTTTTCTTTCTTCCTTTTTCTTGTGTTTTCCTTGTAGGGATGATGCAAGGCATTGAGACCGAAATGTCTCTTTCATGTTGACCCAAAAGATTTTTCATTTCCTTTCACCTTTTCTTTTTCATTTTTCTTGTTTTTGTTTTGGGGATGACGCAAAGCATTGTTATACCTTATGTATCTTCCATGTTGACCCAAATGGTTCATTTTTTATTTATTTTTTCGCTCTCTTTGTGTCATTCTTCCAGTTCTATGTATTTGGGGGATGATGATAGTTCCAAGCTCTCCAAACAACATTGTAGAAATGAACATACTAACCCCAAATCCATAGATCCCTTTATGTGTTTGGTGTTTTCCTTTTTGGGGAAACCCCTTCCTTTCATTTCTTTTTCCTTTTCTTCACATGATGGAGCCTTACTCAGAAACATATGACTTGGCTATGTAGGGGATTTCCAAGTTGGCTCCCATGTCTTCTTTCTTATTTTTTATTTTTATTTCCTTTTCTTGGTTCTTAGTGCAACCTTCTTACTTCATACGATGTGTTTGTCACTTTGTGAATGAAATGGGATGTAGTGTCCTTCATGAGTGTGATCTATCTTAGCATAGTGCATTCCTCTTAGTGGCTTGATGTGACAAACTACATCTGCTAGGTTGTGAATTTTCTATTCTTTGATTGGTCCTCTCTTGGAGACATTAGACACAATGTTCCCTAAGCTAAGACCTTGCATGAACTAAGCAAGACTCCTTTGAACATCTTTTGCAAGTTTCATTTTTCATTTTTTATATGTCCACCTTGCATAACACAATTTGCATTCTTGTGGTTCCATTGCATTTTTTCATGAGCTCCAAGCATACAAAGTTTTTCTTGTCTCGTGAAGCTCGAAATTCCATTTTATTTTGTGGCACATTATTAAAGTTATTAGGAGGTATAACTTTGGTATGGTTGAATGGGAAGCCCATTTTGAGGCATGACTTTCCTCATTTCCACTTTTGTGTACGAGTGCATACCAATCGTGAGTGTATGTTTCTCACCTTTTAGGCATTCTCACCCAATGGACAGCCTTGAGTTTCATCACCTCAAAGTGAGTATACATTTATTTTTCTAGATAAATAGTCTAGATTTGATCCACATCAGGATGGAAAAATGACTGAAGCTTGATCTGAATCTCTCTTGTCCTTCTCGTTCTCTCTTTCATTCTTTTTCATCATTTTCATGTGTGTTCCTTTGTGCTAATGTATGGTTTTCCATGGGATCTTGATCATCCCTCTTGATTGTTGTTGTCTCATCTTGCTAGAATGTGTGCATTTGGATCTCTCTTGATATGCATGTTGGGCTACTTTAGAGTGAGTTTGAAGCAAGTTCATCCCCTCACTAAAGTGGGGGCTAAATGTGTCATAAAAAATGTATCTTTGGACATTTTTATGCTCATTTGAGTCTTTATTATGGATTTTGGCCTAGTTTTTCCTAGATTTAATGTTTTCATGTGGTAAACATATTCACATTAAGTCTTGGACCCTTGTGAATCAATAAGAATTCTATGATGTCTTGTAAAAGTGTTGTGAAGTGTTGTAACTGACTTTTAGACTTTTCTATGACCCTTTTATTACAATTCACCTAAATAACCTTTTTTTATCACTTACCAAGCCTTATTTCAAAGTGTCGTAAAGAGTTGTAACAAACTTTGATGCTTTTCTAGGCTTTTCATCAATAATTTGACCCTTTATTTTGTTTAAATGACCCCTTAATGTACTTTCTAGCCTTACTTAAGTGTGTTTCAAAGAATCATCCCATTAAACATCATTAAATATACTTTAACTCTGGAAACCCATTAAAACTTCCCTGGTGGGACCAAGTGGCGACTTAGTCCCATTGGGAACAAAAATCAAAATTATTTCAAAATTCTGGTAGGATATTATTCTCTTAACCTTAAGCTCAGCCTATGATGTGGTATTTTTGCAAAATTTTGTATAATCAAGTATAAATAGAGGGTTTTCCTCTGATTTTCACCCCAATACATTAATTAACATACATGCATTCATTCACTCATTCACTTAATCATTCTCAAGCATTTTAGGCATAATCAAGTGTACATTGGAGCATCTACATGGATATCTTAAAATTTCTACATCAAGGGTTTGGTGAGTTGTAGCATTGCATGTTGTTCATTCATCATTCTCTTTCTATTTCATTTCATTTTCAAGGGTTTGATTACCAAATCAAGGTTTGACCAAGGAAAACCTCTATTCACTAACCCTTAACCCTTTCCCCCCTCTTTTCATGTGTGTTTTGGAGGTCTTGTATGCAGATTTTTCAAAGAGAAAGATGTTAAAAGGTGTCATCATTTCATAAAAGTCATTGAAAGTCAAAAAATCCCTAAGAGAAGCTTGGAGACCATCTACAGACCAAATTTTGTAGATTCAGATCCAGACACCTATCAGGAACCAAAGTGTAGACCGAGAGCTATAGATTGCATCTTTGAAATCCCTGAAAGTTGAAGGTGGACTAAGTTTCCATCAGTGGTAGATTAGTCCCACTACTAGGCCTGAAAAAGGTTTTCTGTATTTCTAGATACCCTTTTGGCTAAAACCTGTTTTGGCAGAATCTCCCTGAAACAGGACTAAGTCGCCCAACTTGGTGTAAGTGTCCCAGTTGGCTTCAACAACAAATTCTATAGGATTCTAGAGCCTCTTTGCATCACATTCCCATTTCCAGGTGCAGCTCTCCATCTCTTTCATTTATGTTATTATTTTTTTGCACTCTTGGGTCATTTTGCATAGAACATTTTGTTTTCAAACAATTTACATTTAATTGGTTTTCCATTAATAATCAACATCTTTTATTAGTTTATTGCATAATTTTAGGACATTACATTTAGGAATATTTCATTCATACTTTCATTAGTCTTTAGTGGGGACATTGCACATTTTGGCCTACCTCTCTCCTTTTAGGTGAAAAACCCTGGAAGTGTTAGGGAGTGTTGTGGTTCCAAAATCTTTGTCCACAGTTACTTGGAAGGGCTTTTGGTTGAATCATGGTTTCATCAGGATAGGAGGCTCAATTGTGGGTTGAGGTATATTACTAAGGGATAACTCTGCTATGCACTTTGCCTTAAACTTTTGATAGGATTTGAAAAATAAGTCCTCAAAAGGCCTAATGGGTTTCATAGATTCAATCCAAAATAAATCCAATTATAAATTCTGACGAGAAGACACAAGATTAAAGCCACTATGGTGCATAGTAAAGATCTCATTGCCAAATGGAGAATTTAAGCATTTATGTAAGTTACCAATGGGATGAATTTCATGGAGCAAATCCATGAGTAGCCTAACTTCACATGAAATTTGTTTGATGATGGGATGATAGAAAATGAGACATTTAATATTTTTGGTCCAACTTTTAAAGGAAGAGTTATCGAACCTATCATAGAGCAAAAAAAACCATTATGAATTTTGATCCATGCTTTCAATTTTTCATAAGTATCTTAATAAATATTATGTACAAACAAGACTTCTTCAGTGATCACATTCTCTACATAAACGAGTTCAATTAATATATCATGAGTAGGCTTGTTATTCATTCTTCCAACTATGTAAAGAGGATCATCAGGTGCATGTTTAATTATGTCATGTCATGAGAAAGAAATATTAAGGGGAATTTTGATTAGGCCCTTACGAGGTTGAACTTCAATGGTTCCAATCATAGTATTTTTAGCACTTTCCTCGTTGTATTTTATATTTTCATCATCTATGTCAACATTCATCACATCATTCTTAGTTTCACTAGCTTTGAGAAAGGAGATGTTATGATTTGGCATAGTATTAGTAAATATTTGTAAGTTCTAGTTAGGTGGATCTATAGAAATAGTACCTTGATCATTAACACCTCCAATTTCAATGTGATTAGAATCAAAGAGGTCTTGTATAATATGTTTAAGACAGTTACAATGTTCCGTATCATCTCCATTTTGGTGATGAAAATATAAAATATGCATTTTTTCTATAGTTTTGAGGTAAAGGCTTAGTAGGATCATGAGCTCTAACATGAGGTAAGGAAATTAAGTTCTTGTGTAAGAGCTACAACATGGTGTTATGAAGGGTATCAGGTAAAGGGGTAAATTGTCTATTTCTATCTCCAAATGTGTATGGATTTTCATCTTTATAGTAGCCAATTGGTTGTCAACATGTTGAGTTGTTTGAGGGGGATTAAGTTTTAAAAATCCCTTATTTTTTTATTGAATGGTTGATATTTGGTGTGAGGTGTTGATTTAGATTTTTCATGATGGCTAGAGGGAGTTTTCATTTCACGACTACTAACCAAATTTTGGTAATCACAAAGGGTAGTAAAAAACTATGTGAAGGAGGGAAATTTCATCATCCCAATCCTATCTTGAAGTTTATTTTTCAAATTCTCAATGAACATTTGTTCAAGATCAATATCGATAATCTTAAAGTTGGTTTATGAATAAATTTGATAACAGGTGATAAAGTCGGTGACATTTTCATCATATTTTTGATTACATCTAATTGAGTCTGCTAAGGTCATCTTAGGACCCATGTGTAGTTGGAAATGGTTAAGGAAGGAATCAATAAGTTCATTAAATGAATGGATTGAGTTATTCGGTAAGGAACAAAACCATTCCAAGGTAGTGTCTTTCAAGGATCTAGGGAAGAGCTTAGCTGAGATTTTATCCTGAAAATGAGGTCACTACATAAGGTTGTGTATGTGGAAACATGGCTAACATGATCTCCTTTACCACCATATTTCTCAAATATAGGAATCTCTATACCTTGTGGCATTTTCGTTCTCAATATCTCCAAGGATAAGGGGTTTCTTTTAACATATTGTGAAGGTTGGCCATTTTGATTTTGATTTAATGTAGCAATTTATTGTTGGAGGGATGAAACAATTTTGTAATATTTGGTTAAGGATGAGATCATTTTTTGTGTTGTGAGATGGAGGTGAATAAGGTGAAGGTGTATATGTGTTCAGAGGAAAAGTGAATTGTAAATTTGTGAGGGGAGATGGTTGAGGAGATATGAGATTTGAATGCATAAAGCTAGAGGGATTCCTAGTGGAAATACTTGAGGAAGTATTGAAATTACTAATAGATTGTGGGTAAGTGCAAAAATATGGGGGGAAAAAAGTGGCCAATTTACTTTTCATCCTGAAATAGTGAAAACACAAGCACGTTATAGTAAAATGCGCTCGCATTATGGGTTGGAAGTGACCAAGTCAAGGATCAGTCATTACCAAGCCATAATGTTAGCACGTTATAATACACTCACGTTATAATGTGCTCACATTATGGTTTAAATTTCCAAAAACACGTGCATTTTTAGTTCAAAAAATGTGTATTTTTTGAAATAAAAAAAACATTTCCAAAACACGAGCGCGTTAAAATGCCTTTACATTTTGGTCAACTTTGAAATTTTTTTCTTCTCTTTTTCTTATCTCTTTCTTCTTGTTATCTTTCAGGGAAACTATATACATGAAATGAAAATTTAAGTTATATTTCATATATATAGTTTAAGTTGACATTTACATATGTACATTTACTTTCTTATACTTTAGTTATATTTCATGTATATAGTTTTAGGATGTTTGAGAGTGGTTTTAGATCTCTAGGAGTTATAATTCAAATTCTATTTTTTTTTAAGATCTTACGATTTTTTAGAAAACCAAATTTTAGTAATCAACATGTCAAATTTAAGTAAGCAACAAGTTGTATCATCTTTCTCCCCTCACTCTATCTCATTTCCATGCCTCTCCTTCCTCTCCTTCCCCTCCTTGTATCTATCTCTCTCTCCATCCTTCCTTCCTTCCCTCTATCTCACCCCTCTATCTCCCCTCTTCCTCCCTTCCTTCCTCCCTCTCTCTTTTCCCTCCTCTCTGGCTCTCGGGAATCTCTCCATTTCCTTCCTCTCTCCTCCTCATTAATAATCCCACCCACCTTCCTCTTCTCATCTTTAATCTAACCTATCCCTCTTTCATCTCTCACCCTCCTCCTCTCATGTGATCTCCTCCTCCTTCCTTCCCCTCTCATTCTCCTTCCTTCCTCTCCCTCGTCCCTTCCCTTTCCACTCTCTCCATCCATCTCTCCCCCTCCTTCCCCTCCCTCTCCCTCTTTATCTCTCTTTCTCTATCTTCCATCTCTCTCTCTCTCTCTATCTATGTCCTGTCCTCTTGTCTCCCTCCAGTCTCCCAAAGTTCATCCTTTACTTTGTGTTTCCTCCCACACTCTCTCCCTCCCTCCATCTTGATCTCTATCTATCCTTCTGCTCTCTGTCCGTCGTTTATATATCCTCCGTCTCTCTGCTTCTTCTCTATCTTATTCAATGTATACTTCTATGTCTCTCTCCAATATCTCCCTCTCCCTCCCATCCTTCCATCTCTCTCCCTCTCTCTCTTAATCTCTAGTGGAAACTCAAAGGGAGAGACAACTAAGAGGGTGGGTGAATCAGTGTCTGTTCAAACTTATTCAACTTATTATCTTTTATTCTTAGAATCTGATCATTAACCATAAAGCATAAATGAACAACACATTAGAAGCACACATAACACCAATATTTTTTACGTGGAAACCCTATTAGGGGAAAAACCACGGTGGAGGTTAGTCCAAAAGATTATACCCTATTAAAAGTATAAGAAAATATGAATGGGGAATGCACATGCATTTAGGCACACTGCTTAGAGCTCACTAATCAATTACAAAGGAAGACACACTGTCTTACAGAAAGGTTCTGATTAAATCAATTATACTTTGAACTGAGAAAATAGCATCTGCTAATGCCTGGTTACAGTTCTAGTTAAGCTCATGAACACTTTTTTACTCTTCTTCACTCTTCTTCACTCTTTTGCAATACCTTCGAATGATCTGAACAATATTCACACATAAGACTTATACACTTTGAAATGATAAAAAATCTCTCTTATATATCTGCAACAAGAGATTATATCACTATAAGTCAGCTTCAACAAAATAACAAGAAATAATATAAACAGTAAGCTCAGATCAATATAAAATATTCATGCGAATCAACCAAGGTTGGCGACAACATAGTAAAGACTGAAAAAAAACATCCTCAAACATGAACCACTTCATTTAATTACTCCTTGAAGATCCACAACATGCTTCAACACCTTGTCGGCCAAGAACATGAAAAACATGAACACGTAAGAGAAAATCTCAAATCATGAGCACATCGATCAATGCAGACATGCAACACAGATAGAGCACAAACTAGAAATATCCAAAGACATCATGAAACACTAGAGAGGCATCCACAACAACTGAACTAACTAAAATCACATGATCCTCATTCAGGAACACAAACTGAAGTAACATAAAAACTGTCAGAATACAAATCTTCATAATTTGATCAAATATTCATGCGGATCTTTGAAACTTGACGTGGATAAACTAGATATACTTAGCAAGAAACCCATTAGTCCACAACCTCAGAATAACAATTTATTGAACACACCGACAGAAAGAACTTCGCTTCACACTGACAACCTGCAACACTTCTTATTACAATTTTCTCAATATCCTCGACATATAGAGCTTATAATGCAACAATGCTAATATTGTTGAAATCAATGAAAACCACATATTAGCAACACACCACAACATCCAACAATCTCCCCCTTGGAAACACATGATGTGAAAAATACCATCAACATAACAACACTTACTCCTCCTTAGGTTCAAACTCTTCTTTCCTCAACTCTTCTCCATGATCTTCTCCCCACAAGGATCTCTTCCCCAAATAATCACTAATTTTTCACATTAATCTTCTCCCCCTTTGAAATGAATGGACCTAAACATATGACTACTCTCCCTAAGTAGCAGCCACCATATCATCAATTTGGATCAGAATTTGATCATGAAATGCATAGATTGATGCAAATTAATGCATCCTAGTTCTGATTAGGAGGGGTAACTACCCCTAACTTCCCTCTGAGATAATCAAAAGTATCCTTAGGCAATGGATTTGTAAATATGTCTGCAATCTATTCCTTAGTAGGTACATACTCCAATCTAACTTCCTTTTCACTAACTTTCTCTCTCAAAAAGTGAAACTTGATAGATATATGCTTAGTCTTGGAATGCAACACTGGATTCTTAGAAATTTTGGTAACACTTAATTTATCAAAGAATATAACAATAGGCTCATCATACACAACTCTAATATCCTTCAACATATGTTTCATTCAAAAAAATTGAGTACAATTATTAGCAGCAACAATGTATTCTACCTCTGTAGTAGATAAAGAAATAACATTTTGCTTTTTTCTTAAACATGAAATCAACTTCTTTCCCAAGAAAAATGCTCCACCACTAGTACTCTTCCTATCATTCACATCTCCTACCTAATCAACATCAGTAAAGGAATTCGAAGTAAGATCATCATCTTTAGGATACCATAGACGAAAATCAACTATCCCCTTCAAGTATCTAAAAATTCTCTTCATAGGAGTCACATGAGATTCTTTAGGATCAATTGAAATCTAGCAATAATGTATACAAAATTCATTATATCAAGCCTTGTTTGAGTCAAATAAAGTAATCCACCAATCATTGATTTGTATCTAGTTTGATTTTCCTTCAGAGAATCATCATCAGTTTTCAACTTGCATCTGGTCACCATGGGTGTACCAACTGGCTTTGAATCTACCATACCAAATTTCTTTAGCAATTCCTTCACATACTTGGACTAAAATATAAAAATCCCTTTATCTAACTGAGTAATTTGCAATCACAAGAAAAATTTCATCTCTCCAATCATTAACATCTTAAATTCATTCTGCATCTCATTAGCAAACTTCATACACAAGCTATCATCTCCTCCAACTATGATATCATCAACAAAAACTTCCACAATCAAATATTGATCATCATTATTGAAATATAGATTACTATTAGTAGTACCTTTTTTAAATCCATGTTTCACCAAGTACTTATCCTATCTGGCATACCAAGCTCTAGGGGCTTGTTTGAGTCCATACAATGCTTTCTTCAACCGACAAACCATATCTCCCTGATCAATCAACTGAAATCGATTAGGTTGTTCAACATACACCTCTTCTTCCAACTCGCCATTTAGAAAAGAAGACTTGAAATCCCTTTGATAAAATTTGTGGTCTTTGTAAGAAGCGTAAGCAAGAAACAATCTCACAGCTTCAATTCTAGTAATAGGGGCAAAGGTTTCTACAAAATCAGTACCTTCCATCTATGAATATCCCTTACATACTAGTCTTGCTTTGTTTCTAACCACTTCACCTTGTTCATTCAGTTTGTTTCTAAGGACCCATTTAGTTCCAATTACATTCTTATCCTTAGGTCTGGGAACAAGAATCCCAGTATCATTCTTTTCAATTTGTTGTAGTTCCTCTTTCATTGCTTCAACCCAATGTTCATCTTTGCATGCTTTATTCACATTAGTAGGCTCAGTCTTTGAAATCAAACAATATTATTCTACAATATTTCTCCTAGTCTAGACACCTTTTTTCTTATCACCTATGATCTGATTCTCTGAATGATTCAATCTTACATACCTCAGAGTCTTCTTAGAATATTCTTCAACTTCAGGATCTTCTGATCTCTTTTCTGTTCTTCCATCAGTTTCTCCTTCTTCTTGATCTCCTTGATTTACCAGAATGATTTGCACTTGAATTGAAGTTTGACCTTTGTTTGTACTGACATTTTGATCATTAGAATCATATCCATAGGTTTTGGATAGTGCAGCTATGTCTTCATTAACCTTAACATTTTCACTTTCAACCATTTTATTCAATCTCTTATTGTAACACCAGTAGACCTTGCTATTAGTAGCATAACCTAGAAAAAATCCTTAATCACTCCTAGCATCAAACTTCCCAATATCTTCATCTCTTTTGATAGAACACTTGCTTCCAAAAATCTTGAAATATCTAATAGTAGGTTTTTGACCAGTCCATAGCTCAAAAGGATTCTTACCAGTATTACCTTTGATTTCTACTTGGTTAAGTGTGTACACAGTAGTACTCACAACTTCTCTCTAGTAGATATGAGGTACATTTCCTTCCAACATCATGGTTCTAGTAGATAATTGTCTCTTTATTCCATGCTCTTCACAAAAAGAATTAAACTCACCGGAAGTGAATTCACCACCTCTGTTTGATCTCAAACACTTAATCTTCATACCTGTTTCTATCTCAACTCTATCCTTAAATATCTTAAACCTTCCAGAGCTTCATAGTTCTCCCTTAAGAAAGTAGCCCACATCATCCTTGAATAATCATCAATCAACAACATGAAGTATCTGTAACCTTGTAAACTTCTAGTTCTAGCAGGACGACAAAAATCAATATGCACAAGATCCAACAATCCATTTGGATTTTGTTGTTTAATCTGAAATGAAATTCTTGTTTTCTTTCCTAACTAACATTCTTTTCATATGGCATTAGTAGGTTTCATCAGATTAGGAAGATCTCTCACATCCTTAGTTGAACTTATCTTGACAATATTATCAAAGTTAACATGACACATTCTCCTATTCCACATCCAACATTCATCAATTTGATAAATTAAAAAAAAATTACTAGTAGCACTCAGGTGGAAAATATTACCTTTTGTTTTTGTACCTAATGCAATCATATTTCCAAAATTTCCCAATATTTTTCACTTACCATCCATGAACTAAAGATTGTATCCCTTATCAACCATTTTTCCAACACTTAAAATATTATGCTTCAAACCTTCAACATACAAGACATCATCAATATTATGCTTACCATCAAGAGAAATGCATCCCTTCCATGAATCACACTCAGTCGTGATATCACCAAACCACAACACCACTATCACACTTTCAAAAAATTCAACAAACCACTTTTATCTCCTATCATAGATGAGAACAACCATCAATTACCTATCTCTCTTTCAACTCAAGTAGCTAGGGCTTTCTCCACATTTTTACAACTAGCAGATTCAGTAGACACATGATTATTTTCCTTTATAGCAATAAACACAAATTCATCTTCACTTGCATTTCCTTTTTCAGATTCATCATCTATCACACCTTCATCAACAATATAGTAACACTTCTTTTGAAATTTAGGCTTATTAAATATTTGCTTGGAAACTCTCTTAGGAAACCTTGATGCAAAATGACCTATCTTATTGCAAGAGAAACATTTAATATGAAACTTCCCCTTATACTTACCTTGTCCTCTAGCTTCTCTTTTCACAACCAATGTTTCATGTTCTTCAGCTCTCCTTCTTCTTCATCAAGTTGTTTCATTTCATCCTCATTCTTTAATTTATTTCTTGATGAAATTTCACCCAGATCATATCTCTGTCTATCTCTTCTAGAAGTAGTAGCCTTGAATCTAGATTCAACCTTAGGAAGGGAATCACCAAATTCACTCAACTCAAAAGCAATAAGCTTACCAATCAACATATCTCTGGTAACATTTTTCACAGTTCATAACTCTTCAATAGCACTAGCCTTAACTTTGTAGGAATCAGGAAAGGATCTAAGCACTTTAGCAACAATCTCTAATTTGTCTATCTATCCACCGACACATCTAATACCACACACAGGTTCATTCACTCTTTGCATGAAAGTAGTAATATTTTCATCATCACTCATTTTCAGCTTTTCATATTTCCCTTTTAGACTTTGTAGCTTAGCAATTTTCACATTAGCATCACCTTCATATAATGTCTCCAACTTTTTCTAGATCTCATAAGTAGTCTTCAGATCCATCACATTTGTCATCTCAGTATCAATCAAAGCACTCAACAAAGCTTCCTCAGCCCAGATATTATACTTAGCATAAGTACTATTCAGTGGAATAACATATCTATTACTTGTAATGCTCTAGTAGGGTTCACCAATGCATCTTAGATGGCACTCCATTCAATTATTCCACAAGGAATAATATTTTCTATCAAATCTAGGACTATCCTTCTTATAAGTCACCATCTCGGATCACCTCAACTTGTTAAAATTCTTCAAAGGAACCACAAGCTTTGATACCAATTGTTGGCAACTCAAGGGAAGACAACTGAGAGGGGGGTGAATCAGTTGTCACCAAATTTCAAACTTATTCAGCTTATTAACCTTATTCTCAAATAGGATCATTAATCATAAAAGCATAAATGAACAACACATCATAAGCACACATAACACCAAGATTTTTTATGTGGAAACCTTGTTAGGGGAAAAACCATGGTGGAGGTCAGTCCATAAGATTATACCCTGTTAAAAGTATAAGAAAATATGAATGGTGAATGCACATGCATTCATGCACACTACCTAGAGATCACTACTCAATTACAAATGAAGACACACTATCTTACATAAAGGTTATGATTAAATCCACTAGACTTTGAACTGATAAAATAACATCTTCTAATGCCTGGTTACAGTTCCAATAAAGCTCATCAACAATTCTTTACTCTTCTTCACTCTTCTGCATTTCCTTCGAATGATCTGAACAATATTTGCACATAGGAATTATACACTTTGCATCCTCACACTAATCCTCACTTCCAAATGATAAACCAATCACTCTTATATATCTACACCAAGAGATTACATCGCTATAAATTAGCTTCAACAAAATAGCAAGAAATAATATAAATAGTCAGCTCAGATCAATATAAATTATTCATGTGAATCAACCAAGGTTGGCCAAAACATAGTAAAGACCAAAAACAACATCCTCAAACATGAACCACTTCATTTAATTACTCCTTGAAGATCCACAACATGCTTCAACACCTTGTCGGCAAAGAACATGAAAAACATGAACAGGCAAGAGAGAATATCAGATCACGAGCACAAATATCAATGTGGACATGCAACACAGATAGAGCACAAACTAGAAAAATCCATAAACATCATGAAACACCAGAGAGGCATCCACAATAACTGAACTAACTAAAATCACATGATCTTCGTTCAAGAACACAAACTAAGGTAACATAAAAATGCTCAGAATATAAATCTTCATAACTTGATCAAATCTTCACGTGGATATCTAAAACTTGAGGTGGACAAACTACACATACTTAGCAAGAAAAAAATTAGTCCAAAATCTGAGAACAACAATTTACTGAACACACCAACGAAAAGAACTTCGCTTCACATTGACAACCTGCAACACTTCTTATAAAAAAATTTCTCAATATCCTTGACATATACAACTTATAATGCTACAATGCTAATAGTATTGACATCAATGACAATGACATATCAGCAACACACCACAACATAAAACACTCCCAATCAACGGATTTTGATTTCGATTGATTGACCGACTGATCAATCGACTGATCAGTTTTGATTTGATTTGATCGCCGTTGATTGATCGATTGATTTTGAGATGAAAATGCCTGAGCGGATTTGATTCGCCCGAAGATCTGATCTGATCCGCATTGATTGATCTGATCGACTGATCGGATGTCGATCTGATCGTTCGATGATCTCGATCGGACGATGATTTTGATCGATCCTGATCCGAGATGGATTGATCGACTGATCCGGATTTTGACGATTGATTTTGATCTTGACGCTGACGGATTTTGATCGACTGATTGATCTGATCTGATTTTGATCCTGACGATCCGATCCCTATAGGTCCTCAACCTTATAACCTATACCTTGAACTGTTGGACTCAGGGAACACTAAGATGGGGGCATGAATTAGTGTTCAACAAAATTTAAACTTTAATTCTGATCATAAACCATTTGTAGAACATAAACAAAAATAAAGATGCAAGCACATGAACAAGATAATCAAAACACCATAACACCAATATTTTTACATGGAAACCCTATTAGGGGAAAAACCACGGTGGAGATTAATCCATATTTTATACTCTATTAAAAGTATGAAGAAAAGGGAATGCACACGCATTTAGGCATACTGCCTAGAGCTCACTACTTAAGAGAAATAAGGATCACTGCCTTACAAGAGAAAGAAGGCTCATTTCCTTACAAAAGTTTGGATTACAAAAAGGAGTTGAACTGAGAAGATAGCATTTGCAAATTATTGATTATAGTTCCAGTTAGGCACATTAATTATATTCTCGATGTTTTGTCCAATTCTACACTTCTACTTTGCTTTACACAAACTCTTCTTCTGCATAAACAAAATTTTCTCAACAAATCTTCTGATATTCACTCACATACATCTGCTCTTCTCCTTTTTCACACAGACACTTTGTACTCTACTTATGCACAAATCAAGATGATTTACCTGATCTCATATATATATCCACTACAAAGATTTAAGTACTTCAAGTTAGCTTCAGCAAAATATGAAATATTCTTCACATGTCGGCTCAAATCATGACCAATCTTTGATGCACACCCACACAAATTAGCTAGACTATAGCTACGACTCAAAAAAAAAAATTCAACACAAGAAACAATTAATCAATTACTCCTTATACATCTGCGACATGCGACATTCACTAGGTCGGCCACAATGAGGAAATAAACAGAAAAACATCCTACCAGATCTCCAAGCTCATACACCGATTAATGTAACATCACAAAACTTACCAATAAGGTAACATATATACTTAAAAAACTATCCTGGGGATCCACAACACAAAATGATGATCTAGTGAAGCATACAGATCGACAAACTAACCGACACCCTATTCTTTCTGCTTTATGTTGGTAGAACACTGTTCTCTACTTTTCCTACCGGTATGAATAAATTCTAATCTGTGGACTGGGATAATTACTTCAGTTTCCATCAATTACAACACTAGAATCCATATTCCAGCAATATCCCCAAGCCATATTTCAACAATCTCCTCCTTTGGAATTGATGGCAACACTTAGTGAAAAATAATTGTCAAAACCAGAGATACACTGCCAAAATTTCAAAACTTTCAAAACACAACTTTCTTTCAAAACACTACTCCCCCTTAAAATGTCAAGGAATTTTTCACAACACTCTCTCCCCCTTTGAAATCAATGAAAAAGTTTCATTTCTTTCTCTCTCCCCCTTTTCGAATTAGAAATAGGATAAAAATTTGAAGAACTACAATTGCTGCACAAGTAAGAAAATGATTTTATACTTATCTTTGATTTCTAGAAGAAATTTCTTCCAAGCATCTACTGCAATCCCAATGATTATGATCAAGCTATTGTTTTCTAATGTCAAGTTGATGATCTAGATGAGGGATTCGAGAATTGTAATTGCTTCTTCTAACTTCTCTCCTTTCCATAGAACCTCAATTAGCTGCTCCAATCTGCATTCAATTAAATCCTTCACTTTCCAGAAAGTGTACATAAGAGTGTTTCTGGAAAAGTGAACTTTTGCATGCTAAGTTTGCAACTCCTGAATCCTTTTCTTGATTGCACCATCCTGGTCCTGAACCATGTTATAATCTTGACCAATTGTTTTCAACTCACTTTCAATCTACTCCAGCTTGTCCATGTATCTCCCAATAATATGAGGCCAACAAAGACAATAATTATAGATGTTATTTGTTGATTTAATGCATTGCCTCAACACATTCATCTTCTGTCTCAATTTGGTAAGGGGTAGCCTGAACTGCTCCTTCAAATGTAGAATTATTTCTTCCTCTTTCCTATCCTGAGGCTTAGAGGCCATAGCCTCCCTGATACATTCAATAATTTCTTCTGGAAGCACATTCCAAGGTGATCCCATAATAGTGGTTTATAATTTTGGCCAAACTCTGATGACCGATTTTTTTTATAACTAAATCTTCACTTTTGGGCACCTATAACAGCTAAAACCATGAGGGAATTTGAAGATGATGTAAACTAGAGTTTCATGAAATTTTGTATATAGATTCTAAATATATTTTTTTTCAAAATTTTTGGAATCAGATTGGTTCTTTTTCCACCCCCCTAAAACTAGTTTTTTCAGAAAACAACATTTTTAAAAAGTGACGCTCACCGTATAATGCATAACTTTTTTTCCATGAAGGATAAAATTCTAATTCTTTCAAATTTATATTTGCAACTCTTATATCTAGTGCTTCCAATTGGTTGGATAGTGTTTTATTGAATATTTTTTCCTTAATCAAGTTTCTAAGTCAAACCAATTACAATTCAAACATAGGCAGACTATATACAACATAACTTTTTTTGTATACATATCAAAATTCATTTTTTTTATTTGTTCGATCAAGGATTTCAATATCTAGTGTACTAATATATATTTTAATAATCTTCTATTTTCTACATGTGTAGAACATAGAGCTTGATTTTTCGTGAAAACCTACATTCACAAGAAATAAAAAATAAATATAATAATCAAATTTAATTTAATTAAAATTATACTTTTTTGGAAGCTTATAATAAGGACTACATAATTGCAAAAAAATAAATTTTAAATAAATTCATTTTATCCCCCAAAAGGTAAATCAAAAGTGGTTTTTTATCAACATTTTGATAGGTATAAAGGAGACTCTATTATAGGTATGGTTTAAAACTAGCGGGGTTCTATCCAAAGGGGTTTGATTTAAGGTAGTTTGATCAAACCCTCTTCAATTGGAATTCTTCAAATGGAACTTTTTAAGGCTTAAATCATTATATTTTCTAAAAATATGTGATTTCAGCAAAATCGGCTCCTCCTGTAAATTGTAAACCATCATTGTGGCAAGACCTTCGCAAACTTTCCAATCCAATGTTGTTATGCACAAAGTAACTTCCTAGAGTTCTCTCAATCAGGTCCTGCTCATATGAGGGTCCATCTAACCATATTTTAACAATCTTCTGCATTCCATATTCCTCCTGAACAATCTCTAATAGCGTTGTTTTGAATAAAGCACCTTCTTCATCCCTTCCTTATGCTATTATTACATCTAGTTCAACTTATTCCAGTTCATCTCTCTGAGTGTACTCATTAGAATCTTCATCTAGTAAATCCACAATTATCTATCTTTTTCCTTTTCCTTCAGATTCTAGAGACTTGTGTGCCGGTGGAGTGTCATCGTCAAACTCTAGAGCCATTTTCTCCTTCCTCTCCATCTTATCAGAAGATGATCCAACTTCAAGTGCTTTTACCAGAATGGAAATGCTAACTACTCCATACTCTCCCAAAAATTCACTAAAGACATTTGCATATTCTTGCTTACAATTTTCTAGAGTATTAGAATGTTCAAAAAATTGCTTACAAACCGGTTCATTTTCCTTCCATACCACATTATCATTCTGAGGCAAGCAATTTGGAAAATACATCATGATACATATGACCAAAGTACCAAACCTGAAGGGGTAGTCTATATCCTTTGTTAATTGCACATTCTCCATCAATTGTTCTTTTAGCAAACTCCACAGGTGGAAGTCTTGGTCCTCCATTATCATTTTATGAGATATGTAAACTGCGCCTGCCGAGATTACGCCTTCCCTGTTTCTGAAGAAAATTTTGTATGAAATTTGATGTGCCATGTACCTTGTTATTAGATTTTTAATTGTTGAAATTATCAGAGCCCTTTGATCTCTTGTTACTCCGATTAGGGTTTCAACTTCAATGTTCCAAATTTACTTCTTTTTCAGAATATCCCTGACATTGCATAATCTAGTTAAATTTCTGATCACCTCTTTTGAAATGAGATAGAGTTTATCTAGAGTGAGAGTGTCCTCATTCAATCCTTTTAAGATAAACCTAACAACTTGCACGTTGACAAAATAAGGAAACTCATTCCAAATGTCCAAACTTTTATGTTTCGCATCTTCAAGCCACTTCAATTCATCGGCCAACAACATATTTCTTACATCTTTGATCTTCCTACTATTATATTCATCCAAATTCACAATTCCTTTGATTTGCTTCATTTTTCTTTCTATACCGAACAAGTTTTTCGTCTGAGCACAAAACTAGGAATTCAACAAGGGATCATAAATACTGGATGAATTCACTGCCAAATTTACTTGACTCCTTTGAAATTATGTTGCAGAGGTTCTCCTTTTATTCTCCTTCAATGCAAGGTGACAAATGGGGGTTCCAAATAACCTTTTATAACTTCGTGCACCTAACCTTTTTTTGCCACATTAAATGTGTTTCCCTAGGAGTTCTGGTTACCTTGTTTTCTTAGGACAACAAGAGAAGAATTCATCTCAGAGA